>JAOXJP010015696.1:0-31878 GCA_025762735.1 Platanus orientalis | reverse complement strand
ATCCTGGGATGCACCTCCCAAGCGGTATCAAGGTCCCAAAATTCACAAAGTATGATAGATGAGGATGCCCTTACATGCATTTGTGGAGGTATTGCAATGATATGTTCTAATTGGGCGAGGACAAGATGATCCTCATCTAGCTATTTTCATCAAGCATAGAGGGCCACACCCTTAGGTGGCTTATAAACCTTAGATAGGGACAAGCTTCGGACCTGGATAGGCTTGTCATGAGTCTTTTGGGAGCATTTCAAGTTTAACTTAGATTTCTTGTTAGAATAAAAAATGGTGAGACCCAAACTACTTAAAAGTCCTTAGGAGGAAGATGACATGGTGTCAACTTTCCCGAAAACCCCGGGCTTTACACATGAGGTAATAGCTCAAATATGTAGCGAATTTCCATCAATGGTACAAGTTGCATCTAGTGTTAAGCATGTCATAGAGGAAAGTTGGATCCAAGTACCCCTATCTCTCTCACCCATGATCTCAGCGGGACCATCTCACCTGCACCATCAATGTCCTATACCTTCATTACCTACTCAGCATACTCATAAATACAACAACATTCCAACAACACAAGTCCAACCACCATCACCTAAAAAGAGAAGGTTTGGACCTTACTCTCATCACTTCAAAGGGGCCAAAAGGAAATTCACCCCCTTACCTTGTCCCATCAATCATATAATAACTAATCTAGTCAACAAGGGACATCTCCAACTACTTCCTCTAAGACAAATGCCTAGTCCTCTCCCAAAGACATATAATATGAAGAAATATTGCACCTACCATCAAGGTTTCAGACACCTCACTAACAACTGCTTCCATTTAAAGCATGTCATTCAAGACCTCATTGACCAAGGGGCCATCAACGTCAAAGCAACTAGACAACCTCAAAGGCTTTGAAGACATTGTAAATCAGTCTATTTCCCTTCTCTTGTAATAATGTATAGACTGAACTATGAACTGGCTTGATCCTGACCTCTATGTTAGGTATGTAGACAACTTGTGAGTCATCCTTCATACTCCAAGTGCAGCCCCTTTTGTATAAATAAAATATTTTCTCAAGACACATTCTTTACATTTATCTCGTCGAATTCATTATCCACACAAAGCCAAGCCCCAGCCAACCGAAGTTGAATTAGAAGAGATCTTGATTATCAAATGTAAGTTCTTATAGAGATCCTATTCTAGATACTGGCTCAAAACAAGTAACATTAATGATAACTTAACGTAGTTTGAGCATGCACCATCTTTAGAAAAACACACCTTTAACAAGCTCCATCTTGAAAAATTCTCATAATTTCGTAAAACTTCACATTTTTTAAATATGCAATTTGTAAAATTCATGCATAATTTCTTGCACCTTATATTTCTCCAACTTCTGGATTCCCTCTGGATGAACGAGTTTTAAAAGTGATTAAACTTATAACATGCTTGCAATGCATGTCATGCTTTTGCCTCTAGGGGCACTGCTTTTTAAAAAATGAATGCTCCACAGAGTTTCCCCTTTTTAAAAGATTTTTGTTACTTCATTTACATGAGTTTCATATTGTATGAACATATTTTTCAAAACATTTTCCCAAACCCAGAGGGATCTTTACTAACAACTAACAAATGGCTAAATGTCCAAAAAGCCTCCCAAACGATCCCCTCAAAATAAAAGTAATCCAACTTAAAATCAGGTATTGATTTCTTAGAGGGTCATGGGTGTGCTGATTGTCAGTCCCCAAGTGGATTTTGGTTAAGCAAGAAGCCCGATCACTTAATGAAGTCAAAAACAATAAGCTAGCACATGTATGATGTCATCAACTTTTTTTCCTGAGGATTTATATATCAACAACAGAGCATGAGATTTCATTTTTTCAAGACAGGCACCCTTTAGAAAACCTATTCACATCCAGCAAGTAGCGTTCACCAAATATTGTAGAGCTGTTCATTTAGATGCATCCAAGATGTCATGATTGGCAATCAAAACCATGTGAAACTGAGTCTTGGCAAAAACCTACAAAGGTCAAGAGCAAAAAAGGGACAAAAGAAAAAAAAAAGAGAAATCCCAATTCCAAGGAAAACTCGAGAGGGCCTTGGGGGCAAAAAAAGGAAAAAGAAAGGAAAAATTATCCAATCAAACATTTACTCTTCATGAAGAACTCCAGTAGCCAACAATATGTTCTTAATGCTCCATTCTGGTGATCAACAATGTGCTCCTACTGCTCTACCATTGCAGTCGACCATCATGCTCCTAATGCTCTTAGAAAGGATAAGAGGCCGTCTTTGGCCGACCAGATTCCCAAAAAGGACCCACATATAATTTTTCACTAGTCAAACACTTTGGACCAAAATACAAAGCCTTTTCTTTCTAAGCACAATATTCTTCACGTATCACCCATGTCAAGACTAATATCATTTATTCATTGAAATAAGCAGAGGCCATCTTTGGCCGACCAGAATCCTCAAAATGACCTATTCAAAGTTAACCACTAGTCAACCATTTTGAGTCCATAATAAAGGTTTCTTCTTACTAACGACAAATTTTTTAATTGTTCAAATACATTCACATAACTAATCTTGATTCACTTTTATATCAGTATGCTACAACATCAATTTTTATTACCATAGTTGTCCAACCTCAGTTCTATCACAATGATAGACTCATTCCATTTTCAATCCATCTCATATACAATTTGAAAGGTACCCATAAGTATGATTCAGGATGTTCAAACATTCATCCGTTCTTGTAGAATGAACCATTTTTCAATTAAGACTTTCAACCAAGCTCTTTTATTGTAGTAGTCATAAAAGAAGGAAACCTCCTCGAAAGAAAAAAACAAAAAATAGGAGGATTTCCCCACTTAATCACTTTATTGCAAAAACTACCCTCAATATTGAACCTTCAAGTTCAAAAGATGAAAGACATTTACCAATGAACTACGTTTGACTTAATCCCTACACCAGGGTAGGGAGATAACCTGAATAAGGTTCAGTCACATTCTGTAATTCTTTACACACTTTGCAAGCCTAAATATACCTAGATAGACATCTTATCTTTCAAAGCCTTTCAAATTGCTTATATCCATAGATAGTCAAGACAATCATGACATATTGAACAATCAATAACCCAATAGGTAAGTTACAATGTTGAGCTTAAACCACATTTTATCCTATATTTAAGACCTTTCTTCATCATTAAATAATTGAGATAATACTTGACAATTAATAATCATTTTTGGGCCTTTTACCCCTTTCTTTCAAACCCACAACCTAAACCCCATTTAATGCCATAAATAAAGTCCTCCTTAATCTTGGGGCACTAGGGGCATGACCATCGCAACAAATTCTCAAGCATAATCAATGGCCGTTAGATGATAGATTCAAATAGTCAGAGCAATTTAAGAAGAACCAGGTCTAACTGCTGCCATAAATGCCAACATAGCAAAGAGCCTAATTCATTCATTTTATTAGGCTCTTAAATCTCATGCTCAACCAATGGACTCAAAACCTCATTGCAACATGTTGCATGACATCATGCCTATGCAAGAAATAGATGTAGACTTTATGAGGTAATAAGGATTCAGATTGGGTTTCTCGCGATAATCACCTCCACCAATGGATTAAGCATAGCGCAAACATGATTCTTTTGATGCCAATACATCAAATTAAGTAGTCTAAACCATCTAAAATAAACAAATAGACTAAAAGAGGGGACCACATTGAAGGCCGCATTCAAAACAACCCTTGAGGCCATCTTGAAAGCTGCTTTCAAACAACCATCAGACCATCTTGAAGGCCACATTTAGAACAACCCTTAAGGAAGTTTTGAAGGCTTATTTTAGACAAATATCAGGCCATCTTGACGGTCGCATTCAGAACAACCTTGAGGCCATTTTGAAGGCTGCTTTCAAACAAGTATTAGGCCGTCTTGAAGGCCGCACTTAGAACAACCCTTAAGGCCATTTTGAAGGCCGTTTTCAAACAAATTGACAGGCTAGGTTTAAGGCCCCCACAAACAACAACAACAACAACCACAAACATTGAGGCCATACTGAAAGCCGCCACTCAACAAATCTTGAGGCCCTCTTGTCGGCCACTTTCAAAATTTTGACCATCTCAAAGGCCTTAAGTCATCATCACTTGGCTGTCTCAAAGGCCATTTTCAAACTCAAGCACAACAACACAAAAAATTCTCTTAGCCCTTTAAAAAAGGCAACATTTTGAACAAACAACAATAAACAACAACAACAAAACAAACAAATATTTTTCCACTTAATGAAACAAACAAGCCAATTCAGGCCACACAAATTTTGGCTGACAGACCAGCTAAAGACAAAATCATTGATGCTGCTTTTCAAGTATGAGCAATGTCACCATCATACCATAGCCTATCTATTATACATGATAAGATGGTCATGACATAATATTTAGCACCAATCTTTTGGGATCACCATGGATTTTGTAGCAAGCTTACAAAATTCTTCTCCCAACAACCCTGACTCTGCCGCACAAAGTTCAATAATTTCATGTCAATGTGGTGTTATAGAAGATAAAACCCCTTGTTACTGCTCTTCGGTCATGAGCAATGTCACCATCATACCAAAACTTATCTATTATCCATGACAAGATGGTCATGACATAATATTTAACATCAATTTTTTGGGATCATCATAGCTTTTAGAGAAAGCTTACAAATTCTTCTCCCAACAAGCCCTAACTCTGCTACACAAGGTTCAATAATTCTATGTCAATGTGGTGTTATATGTTAGGTTTATGTATTGTCAATGTCCATGCACAAAACAAAGTATGTACATGTAGTGGTCATGTTATATAGGACTTTTGTATGTAACCTGTGTATCCATGTAAGTCCAAGAAAAGAGTCTGGGAAAGCACCAAGAATATGGACTCAAAGCTGGAATGACCATGCCAAAGAGACTCAAGCATCATTGAAGTATTCTAACTCTCAAGTACAAGCTACCTCAAGGAAGCCAACACATCAGTTCCAAGCACAGAAAGGTAAATTAGGTATATGAGACCAAATGGTAGGTTTGTGTGTGCTCACGAAACCTCAAGATGATGGTTGACCCTAGGAATCATTTATAAGACTTAATTAGGGTCTAATTAAAATGCAAAAAGAGCCCAATGCTCCAAAGAATGAAAATGGCTCACTAGAGAGAAGTGCCTATGCTAACCAGTGCTATCTAGGTTAGTAATTTTTTAGGTAACTTTCAAGGACACCCTAGATCACCTCAATGGGAACTAGACTACAATCCATATATTTATGGAAATATGTAGAAGTCTACTTTCCAACAAAAAAATGGTGAACGATTACAAGTTTTTTAGAGAAAGTTATAGCCATTTTACCGAGAAATGTTTGTGTTGAAAACCTGTGAGCGCAGGCGCCGACGAGCAGTGGTGAACGATCGAGATAGGGTACCTAGGTTAACCAAGGTACATAGCAGTTGATCAAGGTCCCAACGGTCAGAATTATGAACATTAGTTTTTGACCATTGTGGACTTGGGAAGGCCATGGGTCACCTATAAAGTCTTGGGACATGTCTTAAATGATCTAAGGACTCTCTTACTACTCCTCTATGTCAAAATAATCATTCCATTCTTGAAAACCATTTTGAAAACCCTCTTTACATGAGGTATTATTGAGCTAGATAAGTAAATCATTAAAGAGGAGAGGAAGCAAGTCTTGAGAGCAAAAACTTGATCAATTTATCATCCAAGACTTAGAGAAGAAGCCCTTGAAGCATTCAAGGAGCCTTAGAGAGCAAGAGCCCAACTTGGGAAATCTCATTGAGAGCTCTCTACATTAGGTGTGAAGACCTTAGTTATATTTTCCTATTGAGAGGTTGAGCACCACTACCATTCTTACCATTTTCATCACTTGACTACGTCTACCGGAGCCACCGGATGTGAAAGCTTTCATCGGAGACACCAAGAGCTACATTGGGACTTCGCCTGAGACACCGAACTCATGATCACTTGCCGGAGACACCAAATGTAAAGTCACCTTTATAAGAGACACTAGAGGGAAGGTCTTGTTGATGTACCCTGTAATAATTGTAAATAACTATTAATAAAATCAACACGCCTATAGAGCAGGCATTGGAGAGTGAACATAGGCCCGTGTGCCGAACTACTATAAACACTTGTGTCTTTATATTGCATGCTTTGTGATTGTTTTTAATTTTCATATCATAAACAAGCAGAAACATCTAGGCCTTAGTTGAATTTGCAAATTAGAGTAATTGACCACACTTGCATACTTGGTTTGCAATTCATAGAGAATTGATCATCTAAGTGTTTATGTTTATGTTAAATTACCCGACACACTAAATTTTCATAAACACACACAAGCATCTAGGTGTTAGTGAATTAGAAAATTAATTAATCTATCATTTAAGTTTATTTGAACATCTTGTAAAGTATATTGAATTTTCTATTCATTATTTATAGATCACTTTAGGACTTCACTCAAAATACTAAACTTAAGTGATCATATTATGGGGTAATTGGAAGTGACTCTAACTCACATTAATATAAATGGATTAATCAAGCAACCTTAGGGAACTTATTAGCCCTACTCCTGCTTTGCTCTAGGTAACACTATAGTGCATGATGGAGCCTCGTGGTCTATGATAAGTTCATAGGAAAGTGATTTACTAATTAAAATAATTTCCACTGCATATTTAATTGAATTAGAGTAAATCATAAGAGGGTGAAGAAATTAATTTGAAAGAACAAAAAAATTCAGATATCCTATTCACCCGCTCTAGGAATTTCATTATCTGGATATTTTGTAGCTCTTGCTTGACCTTTTGAATCTCGATTTGGTTATTTCTGAACTTTTGCTTACCCCAATGCTTGATATCTCCCTTGAAATGCCTAATTTTTTGAATGATAGAATTTATAGGCACTTTGTTCCAAGATTGATCAACTGTGTCCTTAAATGATTCTTCTGTGAACCACAAAGCTTCAACTCTGAAGGGAGGTCTTCTCTTTCTTTTGATCTTCTCTAGAGTGAGAAGGATTAGGGCATGATCACTGTTGATCATCGGTAGGTGTAAAACAATTGCATCAAGGTACTCGATTCTCTAGTTGTGATCAGCTAGGGCCCTGTCGAGTCATTCTCTGATGTTGAATGAAGCTCTCCTCTTGTTAGTGCATGTGTATGCTAGGCCTGAATTGTCCAAATCAATTAATTCACATGAGTCGATCATCTCCCTGAATTCTTAGAAGTGCTAGTCTAGAAGTGCCGTCCCTCCAACTTTTTCGCTTGAGCTTGTGATGGAGTTGAAATTGCCGATACAACACCATGGATTGTTAATGCTGGAAAAAAATTGGTTAATCTCATTCCAAACACATTTTGTCCTATTTTTTTTGGATTACCATATACACATACAAGATACCATAAACTATTATTTATTTAAATTATTCTGAATTGGTGTAATTATTGCATTAGAAGAATGATAGGTGACTTATAGTGATACATCATCTCTCTAGAGAAGACATATTCCACCTAATTATCCCACAAAAGGGACAAAGAAATGGTTAAGATCCCCCAAGCATTGAATTATCCTCTGAATTCTATTGTTGAGCACTTAGTTTTAGGAAGGAAGATTATTGAAGTTTAGGTTGAGTGCAGTATAGACCTGAGAGTGAGAATTGTTGGGTTACTATAGAAACCCCGACAGTTCCAAGATAGTACCTTCATGGCTCCTGCGATTGTTTTGGGACAGCCGCCAACCCAAAATTGTTGCGTATTTGGGCATTTCCATCTATCTTCATTTTATTTTTGTTGATGACAATTTTTTTTCTTCTATTCAAGGTAGGGCTCTCTTCTTTTTTCAGAAATTTCTTCTTCATGGGGAGTTCAAAATCATTTTTTTTCTGATTTTTCCCCATTCTTTAAGGGGGTTGTGGGTCAAAGATAGGACTTTAGATCCATTTTTTCCAGTAGCTGAGAGGGTGGGATTAATTTGACTTGTTGTTGGAGCAATTAATCTAATTTGGATCTTGTCAGCTGCCTAGTTCATCTTAAGAGATTGTACCTGTTCATCGGGTTGGGAGGGTGGTTCAAGTAAGCCTTTACTCCAGCTATCAATTTGTTGCTGCTCATTATGAGTAATAAATTGCACATTATCCACATCAGAAAATGGGTTGCTAGAAGAGGGGAAGAATTTAAAATCTTTCCTTAAGTTGCGGTCCACACTTGCAACAACTCCTTAAAGTGAGGCATTGAGGATACCCTGACCGATTTATGTACCTCCTTTTTTGGCAAAAATTTAGAATTCAGCCGTTTCTCCATCCTATTCTCTCCATCATTCAATGACTTGGACTTACCTTATTTGGAAAAACAAATCCCTTGAATATTAGGTGGCTGACCATTTCCCTTGGATAACTCCTCCATAAATGCTCCTTCTTCTTTTTGGGGTAGCACATGCTCACTAGAGAATCCAGCCAAATCTTGCCTTAGTTATGATTCCAACTGATTTGGAATCTCTTTAAATGTGGCAACTGAATAAATGTGGAATGGTTGGAGAGTATTATTGTTGCCTGGACGCCTCCCGTCTTGATTGCCTTCCACCGAGATTTCCTCCATAACTTTCCTAGTATTAATCATATCTTTAGAGAGAGCAATATTCTTGGGATTGAATGAATGCTTGTTACCTTCTTGATTAGGCAAGTGAACCGTTGGGTTGCATGATTCACTCCCATAGCAGTTAGACGTAGCAGACAACTCTCCTTCCTTCCTCATATTCTTCCGCATATTTAGTTGGGTTTTATTCAAGGTATTGGCCTGTCACATGTTTTCTTCATTATGAACCAGGGTAACCATTGTGGGATGATTGAAGGCATTCAATTTTTTTTTTATTGCACCTCATCTCCATCTTCATTGCACAAAATGGATGCTTTAATCGTGTGGGCAATTGAATGGTCCTCCAAATCGCATTGAGAGGTAGCCGTTAGGGGGCATTGAAGGATTCTTTAATATTCTTCCTTTCAATGGGTGATTTGGGATTAATGAGGCTCACATGGCGGTCTGAGTTGGATGTCCACGTCAGCTTGTCTTCTCCGTCCTCCGAATCTACTCCGGACTGCAACAATGGAGATTTCAAGGAGTCTTCCAAATCAGCCTCCGCTCTTAAGCTTTGAGCTACATTCCCCATGAATTTTTTGCCAGAAATTCTGCAGGGTACTTTAATTTCTTCATTTACTTTTGGCTCCAAGAGATTGAACAAAGTTTGATGAAGTTCTTTTGGATACTCCAACAAGATTGTGTTCTGGAGTTCCTTCAACTTCAGACAATTCTCCTGGATATGACCCAGCAATCCACAGAAAAAACAAATAAGAGAAAGTTTCTCATACTTTAATGGGATTGTTACATCTTCTCCATTCATGAGGGATGGATTGATAGTTTGGCAAAAAGGCTTAGGCACATCCAAGCTCACTTTAGCTCTTGCATACTTCCCCCATTTCTCCTTTTTCTCCCGGAATCATAGGATTTAGTTCTCCTATTCCTTTCACCAGCTTTAGCACAATCTTTTCATTCAAATATTCAACTGGTAGGTTATGGAATTGTACCCAGAAATCAGCCTTCTCTAGAACATATTTGTGAGGAACAAAGTTGGGTCTACATCTCTGCAATAGAATGATATCATTGTTGTACAGCCATGGTGTTCCACCCAAAATCTTCTCAACTTGAAGATTATTCTAGCAGCAAATCAGAAAATTTTCTTCATGAAACTCCTGCACTCATATATTGCCGAAGATTATCCAAATTTTTTGAAGTACTTCTTCGACTCTTGAAAAATTGAAAGATTTATTTGAATGTACTCTTTCAACCAAAATTTTCCTCCAATCTTCTGGCTCCTCCAATTCTTCTTTTTGAATATCAATACCTTTTTGTTTAGATTCATTTTTCAACAATCTTTGGAATTTCTCTGCCAAACTATTGTGGATTTCCATTTCCATTGTAACAACCAAGAACTATTTCTAAGCAACTTCAGATCGAAACATGAAAGAGCATGTCATACAGACATGATAGAAGAAAAAAAACCAATTTCTCTACCAAACTCTTTCTTACTCTCTTGGGTACTGGCACCATAAAATGTAGGAACATCTTCGGTGTGGTGTGGAACCACACCAAAATATCCTTTCCAATGAGTGGGAGGGTCCTGTGAACAGTAAGATGTACTAGTTGAGAGATGAAGATCCCTTCTCTCTTAGTTTTTCATGTTTTTCTTTCATCTCTACTTTTATCCTATTTTCTGATAAAATTAATAAAATATAAACCAAGTTTTTTATGGTAAATAATATTAGCCAGATTTACAACTGGTGATCAGTTTTACCAAATTTTTATTTTACGTTTGATTAGCATAATATTATGTTTTGATATTTTAAAATTAAAAATGTTTTAAATTATCAAAATAATATTAAAATGTTGTTAGGTGCCCAAAATAATGTGGATAACAACCATTATAATGACAACAATCATTAACAGTTACCATTATTTTTTTCAAATTATTTAAAAACACAACATAATCATATTGGTCATATCACCATACTAACACTGTTAATAACCATTATAAGCACTATGCAGCTAGTAGTTCTCTAACAAATCAATAATTTTTTGTTTACCTGTTTTGGAAGTTAACATTTTACTATGTTGGATTTGAGAGGGCTATTCCACACCTTTTTTCTTTTTTAGCATTTTCCACACTTTTTGTTGTGGCAACATAAGATAAAACTAAGCCTTCGATTTAAGCAGGAGGCTTGATGTGGAGAAAAGGAAGCAGTTTGATTTAATGCAAATACAAAAAATAAATTGGGTGTAGAAAATGAAACAAAAAATAAATAAATGAACTCCAGGCCAATTTACTATTTGATTAATATAGATATATGTTAAATTTTCTTAGGCACATGTATCAATTTGCATGTACTTAGGATGGTAGAAATGATTTGAGCTGCTTTATCTACATAATCAATACAAATGTAAGAGGGATCTGCCCTGTTCACCTAAATGTAGCAAATTTGGAAAGGGTCTTGCACAGGATATCTCCCTAGCTAAAATGACTTATTTTGAGATGATCCTATCAAGTATGTGGAGAACAAATGTTCACCCAGTTTTCCCAATATGTTTAATTCTAAGCAAATTCTCAAGCCTTTTTGTTCACCAGCTAAATGTATATGTTCATGTATTGTTTACCACAACATGAATGGATTTCATACTTACATTTAAAAATTTTCTGTATTTTCTTTGTCCATCCTGCAAGAGAAAGCACGAAATTGGATCAAATCAACAAGAACGGCTGGGACATATTTATATTTAGATTTTGGGTCATTCATGCTAAACTGAGGTCCTAGGAAATTGGGAGCTCTTTTGGCTGGATTAAACTTCCTCCCGATGCAAACAATAGGTATTCAATGTCAGTCCTCGTTCAAGACCATTATGGCCTAGAACATCACCGGCTTAACTCCAGACTAAGATAATAGACATATGTTGTGAGCCATAGTTTTGGGTCGACCCTAAGAATTTTTTTTTCTTCCCACAAGGCACTTGCTGAAGCCTAGCTCATTTGAAGGATTAAGATTTAGACATTTAGCCTATGGACTAGTCATTAGGTTTGTAAGGGCTGACCAATCCCATGCCTACAAAGCAGTCAATTAAAAAGCCCAAGTACAAACCCACCCAGCCCAATAAAAGCTCTCGGGTTTTTTTTTTGTAGAAATTTAAAACACTAGTTCACAAGGCTAAGATAGCAGTTGAAACTAACTTCAGCCTTCTAGCTAAAATAATGGCTAAAAGTTTTCTAGTCACCCTACCAGTCCTTAAATCAATTCCTTAAGTTATGTGTGGTTGCAAAGAAAGTAGGAGAAAAAAAAAATTAAATTAAATTGAGAATTCTTTTTTGGTTGCATATAGAAAATCATAGAGAAGTTGAAAAAGTTATTATTATTATTATTATTAGTACTAGTAGTAGCAGTAATATTTTCTTTCCTTCTTTCTTTCTTTTTTATTTTATTTTTAGTAAGGTCACCTGGGCCTGCTGCCTCACAAGGAAAATCCACACTACCACTGGTGGGGAGGGGCTAGCATCAACCCAATCCAATGGGGATGCTTCATAGGGGACTTGAAACCCTGACCTCTCCCTTAAAGAAACCATACAACAACCATCTTAGCTAGAGATGATTGGTAGTAGTAGTAATTTTGTGTTGTATGAGGATAGTTATTTTGGGTACTCATTTTGGATAATTGAGGACACCCCAGATAAAAGGACAAGTACCCTAGAGTGATGGTTCTATGATTATTATAATAAGGATATGCTTGCTTTTTATGAGGCTACATGCCAAAAACACTACCCATGTATTATTATAGTATACTATATTAAATTATGATAATAAAGTTATTTTATTGTTATTTTTGTTATCGATGATAATATAATTACAATTATTATCATATATTTGTGTAATAGTGATAAAAAATGTTATTATATGACATTGTTATAATTATTGGAGATGTTTTTCTTTCTTTTCTGGGTAAGACCACTCTGTCTACCACACCATAATGCAGGAGCTACACAAGTGGGAGAGGCCATACTTCAGCCACTATGCTAGGGTGTGTGGGTTTGATGTTGTTGTTGTATTGGCGGGTGGTCAGAAGAAAAGTTATAGACTCATGCTTTTCTTACCTTTTCTTTTATCTCAAATCCATAGCGTTATAAAAGGGGAAAAGGAAAGAGCTAATAGTATGAGTTTGTAGCATTGCTTGGACTAGAGCCATAGACTCTTGATCATAGTTTATTTGTAGCTACAGCTGTACGAAATTCTATTGTTTCATGTACAACTCCTATGTTATTTGGGTAGGAGATCATGAGTTGTTGACAGACCTAATTGTTGTACCTATGACTATGACTGATTTTGGACAGGGTACTTGATAGTATCCCAATGGTTAGGGAGTTTCTGTTGTGTTTTTAGATGTGCTATTATTGTTACCACTTAGCTATGAGATAGACTTTTAGATTGAGTTGATGTCAAGAACACCGCTGATCTCTAAAGCACCATACAAATTGGGTCCTGCAGAGTTCAAGGAGTAGAAAGAAAATTTGCAATAACTATAAGAAGACCTAGTGTGTCTCCTTGGGGAGCACCAGTTTTATTTGTAAAGAAGAAAGATAATTCACTCCACTTGTGTATTGGTTATAGGGAGTTAAATAATGTGACAATAAAGAATAAAAATCCCCTGCCAAGACTTGATGATCTACTAAATCATTGAGAGGGGCTCAGTGGTTCTCCGACATTGACTTGAGGTTAGGATATCATCAACTATGAATTAAGGAGGAGGATATTCCTAAGACTGCATTTAGGATTAGATATGGCCATTGTGACTTTAAAGTCATGCCCTTTGAATTGATTAATTCCCCAACTACATTCATAGGCTTGATGAAACAAATCTTCAACACTTATCTGGATCATTTTGTGATTATGTTTATAGATGATATATTGATCTATTCTCCTTCAATAGATGATCACCAATAGCATTTGAGCATCTCCTTGAAGGTATTGATGGAGAATTCAGTTGTATGCCAAGTTTAGTAAATGAGAATTTTTGCTACAAAGGTGACATTTCTTGATCAAGTTATATTGCACGATGGTGTATCTATTGATCCTACCAAAGTTGAAGCTATGATGAAATGAAATGGACAAAGAGTATAATAGATATTAGAAGCCTATTGGGTTTAGCAAGCTATTATAAGTGATTTATTAAGGGATTCTCTGTATTAGTAGTCCCATTGACCTGAATTACTAGTAAGGATGTCAGGTTTGAATGGAATGATAATTGTAAGGCTAGTTTTCAAGAGCTTAAGGCCCAACTCATGACTTGGAATTAGCAGTTGTAGTGTTTTTAATAAATTTTTGGGGCACTATTTGTTTGGGGAGAAATTTAACTTTAAATAGATCACAAGAATGTTAAATATTTGTTTTCTCCAAAGGAATTGAATATGAGGAAAAGAGGTGGATGGAATTTCTAAAAGACTATGATTACACCATCATCTACCATCTAGGGAATGCCAATATAGTTATAGATGCCTTAAGCTGCAAGTCCGACAGTTTGATGGTGAAAACTAGGAAACTTTTAGAGGTAGGGATTGGGATACTGAGTTGTAGGTTCACGAGACTACCACTAGGATAGCTAATTTAATAATTTACTAAATATTATTGACACCTAAAGGAAGGATGCTGAATTAGTAAAACTCTAAAATGTTACTAAAGGTTAAAAGTCATATATTGTTATTAGAGCATATGGTGACTTGTATTTCAAAGGCAAATTGTGCATTCCTGATGATCCTAATTTAAAGGAGATCTTGGATGAGGGCATGGATCATGATATACTATACATTGAAACAGTATCAAAATGTATCATAACTTGAAAACCGGGTACTGTGGAACAATATGAAATGTGAGATTCACCAATATGTCTTGAGGTACATGGTTTACCAAAAAGTGAAGACAGAATATTAAATCCTAGTAGGGTTACTACAGCCACTTTTTATTCTTGAGTGGAAGTTGGAGCACCTTACCATAGACTTCACTATGGGATTTCCTAGATCTAGAAGTTCTAATGATGCTATATGAGTAATAGTCAATAGACTTACTAAATCCTCACATTTTCTTGGCATTAAATCAACTACTTTTATGGATGATCTGGCCAAGCTATGTATCAAGGATATTGTTAAGCTACATGGAGTTTTAGTGAGTATTGTATTTGATTGGGTCTCGAGGTTTACATCATAGTTTTGGTGCAGACTATAAGATGCTATAGGTACTAGACTGGAGTTCAGTACTATTTTTCATCCTTAGATTGATGGAAAACAAAGAAGACTAACCAAACACTAGAGGACATGTTGTGAGCCTGCGTACTTGATTTCCAGGGCAATGGGATGAGTATCTTCCCTTAATCGACTTTACCTACAATAACAACTACCAAGAAAGAATTAGGATATTACCCTATGAAGCACTTTATGAAAAATAATATGAATCCCCTATTTGTTGGTATGAGGTAGGTGAGAGTAGATTATTAGGACCTAGGTTGGTCTAGTAGACAATAGAGAAAATTGACTAAATCAGAAAAATACTTCAAGTGGCACAATAGCCACCTAAAGGGCTATGTAGACAAGGGAAGGATGGAGCTAGAATTTGAAATGGGGGATCATGTGTTTGTGAAGGATTATTTAACTAAAGGCATTACAAGATTTGGGAAGAGAAATAAGTTGAATCTGAGATTTATTAGACCTTTTGAGGTCTTAGAGAAGATTGGGGAGGTTGCTTTGAATTACCTCCTAAATTGTCTAGAGTACATAATGTGTTCCATGTTGAAGAAATACATTGCAGATTCCTCTCATGTTGTGGAATACAAACAAATTCATCTAAATCTATCATATAAAGAAAGGCCTATTCGGATTCTAGATAGGAATGAGAAAACACTACATGCCAAGAAGATACCATTAGTTAAAGCGCTTTGGCTCCATCACAACATGGAAGAGGCAACATGGGAGCATGAGGACGAGACTAGAGAGAAAGAACAAGAATTATTTGGTCCAGGTATGATGAATTTCGAGGATGAAATTTATTGCAAGGGGATTAAATGAAATACCCCAACTCTGTTGGATAGTTGACTAAAGTGCTTATTGATAATTGGATAGTTGACTAAAGTGCTTATTGATAATTTTTACAATTGTGTTTACAAAAAATATTAGCTAAATTGTGACCCAAGATTACTCAGCACTAATAGCACATATAGGGGCATTTAAGAAAACCTACTAATGATTAAACATTGTCAAGATTCTTAAAAATAATAAAATTATTATTATTAAAGGGTTTAAAACTTGAATAAATTAAAAAGAGGTGGTTATAAAGCTAAGTGGCTCATGCAAAGACAGTTTGGTCATTTTCACCTATTGGAAAGCGAACTAATTGTAAATGGATCATACTGGGGAGGTCTTAGATTTTGATAAAAAAACAAAACAAAAAATCAATGGCTCACGCAAATTGGAAAAAAAAAACTAGGGGGTTTTGAACATTTTAAAGAGCGTAGGGGAAAATTAGAGAAACAAACATTAAAACAAATAAAAGGACCACTGGGGAGTCGGTTTACTCATTTGAGCAACCAACTCAGCCCCCAATCGTCCCCATCGATTCCAAGACAATAAAAGAGAAGGAGAAGAAAGAAAGAAGAAGACAAAAAGGAAAAGAAAGGAGAGGAGAGGAGTGTGCATTGGTAAGTGGGTTAGATTTTCATGGGTAGGGCTAGGGTTTTTGTTCAACTTATTAGGGATTTTATATTCTTTATTATAGTTCCGAAACTACAATATTTCTGATTACAAATTTGAGGGTTGTGATAATGTGGATTTAGTTCAATATTTCTATAGATCAATGCTAAACTTATTAAATTAAATCATGCTCAAAAGTTTTACAACATAAGATGATGTCCCATGCATAATCAAACTTCCTAGAAATTTAGTATTTGATGTATTTGTTTAATGGTATAACCTGCTCAAAATTTCTTGCTTTGATACCAAATGAAAAAAATCCCAAAATAGATCTTAGTAGGGGTGAATAGGATCCTTAGACTTATTTAATAAATTATTTTAAATAATTTATTCACCCTTCTTAATGATTTACTTAATTTTCTTTTAATTAATTATGCAGCAAAAATTCTTTTAATTAAGTAAATTTCTTTTCTATGAATTTATCATAGACCACGGGGTTCTGTTATGTACTATAGGATTGCCTATAGTAGAGCAGGGGCAAGGCTGATAAATTCCCTAAGGTTGTTAAATTAATCTTTTAATTTTAACCTTAGTTAGAGTCACTTAGTGTGTTGGGCTGCTTAGCGTAATCAAAATAAACATAAACACTCACTAAAGAGAAAATGCAACTAAACCACAACACCACAAATTTATAGTGGTTCGGCCCTCTGGCCTACGTCCACTCTCCAACTGGCTCCTTTGAGCCTATTTAATTTTTATTAATAGATTACTAACTATTACAAAAAAAATTAATAAACCCAAGGATTTACTTACAAGTAACAAAGAATCCACTCCCTTGTAAGTGTGCTCTTAGTGACTTTGGTGGGCATGCTCCGTCCAGTGACTCTGATGGACTAACCCGCACTTCGTGACTCTAGCAAGTGCTTTATGAACACACCTTTGGTGACTCTGACAAAGGCTAAGAATCCTCTTTCGGTGACTCCGACAAAAGTTGTAGATTGGTTGTAAAAGAAGGAATTTTCGTTCGTCAGGATGCCTCTTATGTAGGCAAATTTAAATTGTAAAAACACTATTTCTTGTTTCTAACAGATATAACTAAGTGATCTAGGAAACTTTTGCAAAACCTTGATAGGGTTTAACTATGAATACAAATTTTCAAGGTCATAGGCCAACAACAAAGATTTAACTTATAGGTTTATTGGCTCTTTCTCTCTCTTACTCTCTTTTCATAAAGATTTGACTATTTTTCAAGCATAGGAGTTCTATATTCATTGGGGTTAGTGCCTCTATTTATAGAGTGAAGAAACCCATTCAAACATCCCTAACGTCTCTTTTTAAATGGTAAAAAATATAACCGTTTGAGAATATCAAGTATATAATTTTTCCATTTTCAAAAGGAGTTTGTCGATCCGCTCGATTTGGGTACTTATGGCTCATGAGCGGACATTTGGGTCAAAAGATATGGCCATTTTAAGTTGAATCATATTTCATTTTCAGCACAATTTAATTTTTGCCATTTTTTATCCATCCTTGGTTCAATCTTTATTGAACATTTTCTAAGTTTGGGTTATCCATTTTTAAGTCATTCTAAGTCTACCTAAGGTTAAGTCCATATCCAAACACCCCCATTACCACTTACCAACATTTTACAATTTTACCCTTAAATTATGACAATTGGTTTTCTTGAGGTGGCTTGCACTTGGGACTTGGGATTCTTCAACAATGCTTGAGTCTCTTTGGCTTGGTCATTCTGGTTTCAAATCCATCTTCTTGGTGCTTTCTTGGACTCTCTTCTTAGACTTACATGGATATTTAATTTTCATAATAAAGTCCTATACAACCTGACCACTACATGTACACACATTGTTTGTGCATGAACATTGACAATACAAAAACCTAACATATATATATATATATATATAGATACAGCTCTTAAAATGATAATTACCCCTTAAATTTTCTGCTATTAAATGTGGATTTATAGTTGAAACTACCCTATTGGTGTAACTTCTAGATCAAATCTATATCTTTACAAAGCACCAAATGGTGTGTGCTATACATGATTGGCAAGATCTATGAGTCTAGTTTGCAACATAATAAATGATGCATCATTTGGACCTTTATAAGATGAGTTAAGCCTATCTTACTAAGACATGTTCCAGCTGACTAAGAATACCCGTACTCAGTCCCTGATTTTTTAGAAACTTTGAGCTCAAATTTGTATCTCTACACAAAACTAAACAGTGTGTGTTAGAACAATAAAGGAGATGTTATGTTTACCTCACTAAGAAGCATTTTGACTGACTATGATCATCCAAGACCTGTGTGGCTTATTCTCGTTTCTGTTTCTATTGTCATCCAAAATTTAATGCTAAACATGTTGGAAATTCTAATGATTCATATCATAGTTTAATATCTAAATCTATCTAGAAAATTATATTTCATTAGCTTGGTAAAATGGTGTTAAATGTGTTAAAATTCTACTAAATTATAATCTATTTTATGATATATAAATATGCCTAGAGATTTCTACCCGTGTGTTATTGAATTGAAGTACATGAACTAAGTTTATATCATATACGTGTGCATGTTTCATAATGTGGTAACATCTAAAAAGATTTAATGAATTACTTATTCATCTGAGCTAATTTTGTGACTATGCACTATATTGTTTGATGACAAGATTGCATATATAGAAATAAATGCAATTCATGGCATTATAGGGTTGCACTGCATGTTATTTTATGAATTCATAGTGCAGATGGCTCTATAAAGATTGCCATTGTAAAAGCAGGGCCGAGGCAGTGGCATGGTATTCTTTGGCAGATCTATTAAGCCATATATTAATACATTTATGTTTTGGCACAGTGACTGACTGGGAATTTATATGACTTATGATATGTCTGAGATATCCCACATACAGAAATGTGGAAGGCACCAATATGGGTAAGCCTACATATTGAGATGTAGAAGGGACCCTCAATTATTGAAGATCTGAAGATGCATTTATGGGTAGATTCAATTTTGAGGCGATAGTCTTGTGGACACATTTGTTATTAGCTTATCCCTACATATTGAGATATACAAGGAACCCTTGGGCATGGCGATCCTAGAGCAGCCTATGTGACTAGTGAAGATCACTTAGCTAAGTTCAAGCTGTTGGAGTTAGGGAATCCTATAATGTTTGGCATGGAAGGGGTCCCCGGTCTGATCAGTTCGGAGATGCTAACTCGACTATTTCATTTAGCGGTAGATCACTATGCGAGATCCAAGAGTAGTTGGATTGCATAATGACTCCATGAGATGGTGGTGCATAAAATTCAATGCCATTGAGATGCCAAATGATCTTACATTGATTGTGCCAGTGTAATGTGGGTTTTCATGTTAGAAACTTGACATTATGTCATGTTTCCATACATGTATGATAGTTTTCTAGAGATACATGCATATCTATATGTGGAGACTTTGATCTCTAGGCACATTGATTCCTTTGTAGGCACAATAAGTGCAAAAGGTTTTGTATTCAAGCCTTTAGATGCACATGTATGGCCTTGGTATTATAATTTTTATGATATATGTGTCCCTCCTATGTGCATTTATAGTTAAATGTTGCATGATGTGTTAACATATAATGGTGACTTATAGAAATTATAAATCGTTTATTGTGTTCTATCCTTAACTATGAAATTTTATAACTACTTGCTAAGCTATCAAGCTCACTCCATTTATTTTTCATAATTACAAAGAGTGATAACTAGAGGATTGATCTTGAGGGTACTTGAGCTATTGTAGCAGCTTGGAAGCCTTATTTGGTAGGTAGCCAACATTCTTTTGTGGTCTGGGCTTTTCTAGACCAGATTATGCTAGGTTTCATTTTAGATGGCCTTGTACATATTTGTTTCCGTATTATATCATTGTATTCTGGTGATAGGACTATTTATGTTATTTTTGGGAGTGGCTGTATATGATGATGTATAGGTGGATGGAGTGAGATGCTATTGGGTGGACAGTTGTGTGGTTTGTTTATTTAGATGATAATGAGAGTTTTGTTACTGTTGTTTATTAGATAAATTTGATATCATGATATGGAGTTAACTATTCATCACCATGGGTCCACTTTATAGATGTTATACTATAGAAATTTCATCTAACATTTAAATGAATTCCTTGCCATTGTCTTTAAAAAAGAAAAGATAAAGTTGATGGAAAGAAATCAATCAAACTGTTGCAGTTCTGAGTCCAAAGTGTATCCAAAATTGGAGAGTGACACTAGCACAATACATTGAAAAAGTAGTGAAAAGATTCAACATGGATAGTGCTAAATCGGTGAGCACTGCTCTAGTAAGTCACTTCAAACTTTCTAGAAAGTAGGGTACAATGATATACATGAAGAGAGGAAACACATGTCAAAGATACCATAGACATTTGCAGTTGGTAATCTTAGGTATGCCATGATTTGCACTAGACTAGTAGTGCAGCAATGAACATGGGAAAGCCATGAAATGGATTACGAGGTATTTGAGAGGCACTACAGGTATGTCATTATGCCATGGCAGTACAAAAATTAGTTTGCAAAGATACCCTAATTGTGACATGGTAGGAGATCTAGATGGTAGAAAGAGCACTATAGGTTACATCTTTAATTTTGGTAGTGCAACAATGAGTTGGGTCTCATGGTTGCAAAAAATTGTTATTCTCTCAGCCATAAAAGTAGTATATGCGTCAGCTATAGAAGCATGCAAGGAGATGGTATGGGTACAATCTTTATTGAAAGAGTTGGGTAAGAAACAAAATGATTTAAAATTACATAGTGACAATCAAAGTGCAATTCATTTTGCAAAGAATTTAGCTTTTCATTAAAGGAAAAAATTAATATTAGATTTTACTTTATACATTAACTTCTAGAGGAAGGAGTAACTACCTTTGCGAAGATTCACACTAGCATTAATCTGGTACATATGTTAACTAAAATGCTTGCTATTGGGATGTTGAAGCAATATGTAGCTTCTACTAATCTTATAGCATGAGGATAGGGAAGGATATTCACATCAAGTTTTCACTCTTGTTCAATGTTTATAGATAGAGCTAGATAGTTTGCAATCAGTCTCCAAGTGGGAGATTGTTGGGGATGGAGCCTAATTAGCAACTGGGATTATTGTTGATTGAAGAGTACTATTTTGTGCCTCAAAATACAAAGTTGGGGCAGATTTATCTAAAGAGGTATCTTTGAGATTTTACTTAATGTTTCTTATATAACATGGTTAAAACCCTACTTTCAAATATAGTTTTTAACGAGAGTGAGAGGTGACTTCTGTAGAGAAATTGTTCATCCTTCTTTTGAACATAGTTGAATCAGTGTATGTCTGTGGATGTAGGCAACTTGCCAAACCTGTAAATATCTGTGTCTTGTGTGCGTGATTGCATTTTTTTAATGCCTTTCAATTACAAAAGGAACTGGTGAGGAAGGAAGAAGAAGGTATAAAATTGCACATATTTAAGTTCAAGCATCATGCATAAATGAAAAAAGGAGAGAAATCTTCAAAAGAGAAGAATTGGCTCACTACGAAAAAAATAGAAGAGGAGATTATGAAAGAAAATGATAGAGAAAGGAAGGGGCAAACCCCTAATTTTTTAAAGGAAATTGGATTTTTCAATGGTGGCCTAACATGAATTGATAAAATAAATAAATAAATAACAGTTGAAGAAATAAGATTTTGAGCAAGAAGAAGGTCCTTATATAAGCTCTAAACGTGATTGGAATCCTCCATTTAAAAAAAAAAATTTGATGGACAAAAAGACTAATTCGTAAGAGACATGGAAAATGTGCATTGAATGCTTATATGCCTTTTAACTAAATATGACACTTTGATTCATGGGCATGTGTTGAGACCCATGCCCTTAATGAGAAAAATAATGACACAAATCCTGAGGGGGCATTTGTTGGTGACAAAAATTCAATGAAGTCACAAACAATATGAAAACTACCAAGCAACATTTTGTGTTGATTGGTTGCCACATCTCATTGCAAACAAATTAAATACAAAGATGCCACATGGTGATAGTCAGACCACCCCAAAGATGGTGGCCAAGAACAATCATAGAATACTTGTGAGACCCAAACCCAAATAATGAAGTTCTTAAGAGTCAAGAGAAAATCCAAATTCACACATAGAAAATACCCAACATCAGTATGGGTCAGCAATCATCCCATAATACTCACCGATAAAAGAATGCCTAAAGAACTATATGCAGACCTGTAAGCACCCAACACTACTCATAGATGATGGCTCACAAGCAGTAACTTGCGGAAGAAGGAAGCCCTAACATAAACCTATGAGTGCCCATTGACAACTGCTAGCAAGTGATGCCAGCCTTGTAAGTCATTCCTTTGAAGACAAGATGTGTCATGTATGAGCACATTCTTATAATAAGCAAAAATTGTGTGGTCATATGTGATAGTGGCCTTGTAAATGTGTGTAGTTGGAGCGAGCAATAATGATTTCAAGCCACTTCATGCAATGAAATTTTTGAATGGAAGAAGAATGTGCAAATACTGGTATGTCTTCCCATCATTATAAAAAAAACTCCCTTTACATGAAAAATGGGGCTGGAAGGATAATGATTGAAGAGTTGGTCAACTGACTAGCAAAGAAACAAAAATACTAGATCCACCTTCAAGGCAAAAAGTCTTCTCCTGATTACTGCAGAAGAAAGGGCAAATACCATGCCTCCTAGCTCAATGGTAAAAGGAAGAGGCTTCCTTAAGTTCTTTTATTATTATTATTATTATTTGTTAATGATTGGCTCTCTAATAGGTGTTTGATCCTATCTTGTAAATATGTGCTCGTTTCCCCAAAATAGGGATATGTACACACATATAACATATACATATCCTCTTAAATTATAAACATATACAACAATGAAGCAAAGGGATGTAATTATCCATCCAAACCTATTAGGCCTAGAAGGGTTGACCACACTTCAGATAAACAATTAGACCAGACCTATTAGGTCTAGAAAAATGGACTACACTTCAAAGAAACAATCAACCCATGCATCTTTTAAGGATGTGTCATAGGAATCATGTAGTTAAAGCCCAAATATTGATATTGTGTCCAAGATGAATGAGTACAAAAAATTATAAAACGTTGGAGCAGGAAAAGTTTTGGAAATATCTAGAATGAGTTAAACACAATCAGGGACAGATTAACACATATATAATCCAAGAGTTTTTATGAAGCAGAAAGGTAAGAGAAATATGAGTCACTCAATAAATATAGTGAGTTATAACATTTTGAGGAGCTATACTGGCTGCAACGCTTAAGAATTTCCTAGATCAGGTAAGTTGATACAAAAAATAGGATTCTTCCTTGCTACAACCTTCACAAGGAGGAAAAAAATAAAATTAATGGAATCATATCAAAAGAAGATGATGGTTAAAAGAGCCTGCCGAATAAC
Organism: Platanus orientalis; assembly: GCA_025762735.1. Classification (NCBI taxonomy): domain Eukaryota; kingdom Viridiplantae; phylum Streptophyta; class Magnoliopsida; order Proteales; family Platanaceae; genus Platanus; species Platanus orientalis. Next base: position 8,152 of record JAOXJP010015696.1, on the reverse strand, counting down.
ATCAAGTTTCATCAATTACTTTAAAGAAATCATCACATCCTCTAACCTAAACCCTTTCACTAAATATTTTAAGCTGACACTTGAGCCAATGGCAAATGAAGAAAATGAAAGTATTTGTAGACCCCCTCAACAAATAAAATTAAGTTAGATTTGATATGCATCTTTTGAAAGCTCTAGGCCTGAATGGAATTCCTGCTTTATTTTATTAGAAATGCTGGGAAGCTGCAAATGGAGATGCGGTTCAGTTTTCCAAACACTTTTCGAGAAAAAAGACTCTCCATATCTGTCAAACATGCTTATTTAGCCCTTATCCTAAATAAACAACAAAAATGAATTTCCATTGGACTTTAGACCAATTTCTTTGTGTAATGTCTTGTACAAATTGGTGATGAAAATGCTTGCAAATAGAATACAACCTATTCTGCACAAATTAATTTCTTCAACTCAGAGTTTGTTTGTTCCAAGAAGGAAAATCACTGATAATTTCATTATAGCTCAAGAATTATTTCACTCTATTGGGAGAATGAAAGGAAGATAACGAGTATTTGCGCCAAAATCGGACATGTCCAAAACATATGATAGAATTGAATATAGTTTTTCTAATGTCTGGTTTGTATCAGTATGGCTTTAGTCAAATAGTTATTGATTTGATAATGGAGGTGGTTTCAGCTACATCATTTTTTTGTCATAATCAATGGCTCTCTGAAAGGGTTTATAAGACCAACAAGGTGCATCAGACAGGGCTTCCCATTATCGCCTTATTTGTTTATTCTCTATGCTAAAGTCTTCTACCAACTCATATCAAATATGAAAAGTGCCCCAAAATCCAGAGTATGGTCTGATATCATGAAGAGTATAGAAATTCTAAAAAGAATATGCTGGCTTACTGGTAATGTTTCATCTATAAAGGTATGGCATGACCCATGCATCCCAAACTCTCATTTACTCATAGAGATGGCTGACCAAGAAGAGGAAGGATCAACTCGTGTTAAGGAAAAGTACACTAGCAAAAAATTTGATGTCGTAATGGTTACTAGAATATTGTAGGTTCATCTATCCAATGGAGATAGTAATGATGAGGATAAAGTAATTTAGACCAAAACTTCATTAGGTAAATTCTCAACAAAATCAGTATATAAGATGATTCTTAATTCAGCAGGTGCACCTCATATTTGAATGATGATTGCAAATAAAAAATTCTGCTTGAGACTATGGAAAGAAAATTGGCTACCACCAAGGGTCCTCACCTTCATTTTGAGATGTATTAGTGGAGCCTTACCTTTAAGAAGCATATTGGCAAAGTTTATTTCAAGATGTAACCCTAATTGTCCTCTTTGGCAGAAAGAAAGGAAAACCATTGATCGCTTATTCTTTGAGTATGAGTTGGCATAGGTGGCATGGTTTAGGTCTCCTTTTGGGCTCAGAATATGAGAATGTCATAGATCTTTTCAAGAATTGATTAAGGATTGGTTGTCATCTCCTCCCTCTCGCATTATGTTTTATCAAGGAGCAATGATTTTATAGTGCATATGGCAGACTTGAAAAATATTAGTTTTGAATAAAAATTGGTCCTTGTAGAAGCTATCCTAGCAACTATAAATAAGTTATTCATAGACTACAATCTGGATCAAGAGCCATTAGGGGTTTCCAAAGGGGAACCACCATAAAATATAAGAATATGTCCTCCAAATTAGTTTACATTAAATATATTTTGTAAATAAAACTAAAACACTTGTACATTGTTTTCAATGTTCTTAGGCCCTTTGAATCATTCACTGTCAGTTTTGTTAAGAATCATGAAGGTTTTGATTTGTTTAAGCTCTTGAAATCATGATTTTGAAAAGAGGAAAATATTTTGAAAGAGAACTATGTGATATCCTTTATTTATGGTCTAAAATAAGTTCTTAGATGATTTGGATCCCAGTTTTACAAAAGTATATATAGAGGTTCTATTCAGTTTTAATTTGTTTATAATACCATAATGATTGTTTTGCAAGATTAGCATGTTTTTGAATGAGTTTTTTAAAGGATTCCTAGAAAGAATATTTTTAAAGCTTATTTAATGTATTTTAATATGAAAAACAATAGAGCTATGTTCCTAGGTGGATCATACCCTCTTGTTTATGTTTTGCTTCAAAGCTATGCATGATCAATTAAGATGATTTTAGACTGTTTTAAAGATCTGATTTGTTTTGCTTTGATATCTATTAGTTTCTGTAAAGCATATGTATTTATCTTGATTAGATTATATGATTTAGTACCAGCTATGACATCAGACGCCTTTGTCATTAAAGAGGTACATTTGATAAAGCCCTCCTCATCAAGTTTAAATAGATGCGATCAAGTACCCTCTTCGTCAGGTCATATAATTAATGAATCAGTTTTATTTTGATCCTCACCACTAGGGGTGTGATAATGTTATCCCCTCACCGGTATCATTATAAGTGTGATTTGGTACTCTCTCATCAGGTCACATTAATAGGTGCGAACAAGTACCCAATCACTGGGTTACATTAATAAGTGAAACCATTATTAGTTATCTACTCAGTTGTTCTCATTATATGTTAGCTATATGTTTCGGTTATCTATTCAATTTCAACTTAGCATTTCAGTTTTGTATTTCAAATAATATTTCTGTTTCGTTTTGTTTATGGATTTCAGTTATGTTTTATTATTTACTATGTTTTAGATTAAAAGGAATCAAGAGAGCAATGTTGGAGACTTTAATTTAGTTATTCTATTTATTTTTGGAGTTGCGACATTATGTTATTTGATTCAATATTTGTTTTAGAGACAGACTTGATTTAGTTTTAGTTCAGTTTATTTTAGTTTTATTGATCCATGTAATAGGTTAGTTTGATTTTTAAGTTTTATAGAGATAGATTATTATTAGTTTGATTATGTTAAACTATGGTTTTTAATTTTATGGATGATGGATTTTATGTGAACGGAATGGAATGGTTATGATTTATTTGTCAAACTCTGTTGCGTATATATAAGATTGTTACAATGAGAAGTTTAAATGCAATTTAAATGGTATCAGTATGAATGGATTGACGTCACGTGTCAAAATTGTTTTGGGGTATAACATATATGCTCATTGATTTTCATATTAGTATTTGCTGCAAATTTTTAAAATTTCATTAAATTGTTAGCATTGTTTGATAACACTTTTTACTTGGGTCTCATACTATTATATAAACTTCCAAGATCCCCCATTCATATTAAAGGAGATAATATTTCAATAGTGAAGATCCTCAATGATGGAGATGTTCATGTTCCTTGGAGGATTCAAAATAATATTTTAGACTATCCTTGAATAGCTCTTCTATATCTTAGGTAACCATTTCATATGTTACAAGAGATTGCAATAAAGAAGCTCATGCCATGGAAACTATAACATCTAGGGAACATATTTTTCTTAAATGGAATGATACACCCTTCCCTCAATGTTGAACTTCCATTTTTATTGTAACACCTTATATTTACTTTTCAACTTGATAAAATGTAAATACTAATGATTTGATGTGTAAATACCAATATATGTGTTAATGGTGGGTTCTTTTAGTGTTTATGTGTCATGAGAATCAACCAAGAGAGAAGGTAAGTGAATGGGCTGAGTAAATATTTCAAAACTAAGCATATGGAAAATCTAACATTTTTTATCGATTAGGCAATTTTCTAGTTGATCAGGAGTCTTGTTTGATAAGAAAGTGGTTGAACAATCAAAATGTCATCGATCAAGATTTTTGGAAAAGTTGCCTAATCGATTAGGGGTCTTAGAGGCTCAGACCACACACTGCCTGATCGATCATAATTAAATCTCTGATCAATTAAAATCTAGAAAACGAGAATTTTGAGAATTTTTTCTAGCACGTGATTTTGCTTCAAATTTGTGTGGGACAAACTTGTGATGAGACAAAACACTTTTAAGACCTAAATACGTAAGAAAAGAGAAAAAGAAGAGAATGGAGAGGAGAATAGGAGAATGAGAAAGAAACCCCAATTTAGCGAAGGTAAGTGTTAATGTAATTTATGTCAATCCCATGGACAAAACAAGTATGTAAGGCCTATGTCTTGTAAGTGCCCAAATGAGTTCCAATGATCAAAGGCAAGAAGACAAGCTCGACTAAAGACTTTAAGGAAGATTGGAAGACACCTTAGGTTGCCTCACCTATAAAGGTATAAGCATGCATTTTATGATGGCATAGGTGGCTCATAAGAAGCCATATCATGTATGGAAAAACCCACAAACGACACTTGAAAAGTTTTCCAAGTCACTTCCCATAAACAGACACAAGGGATTGTAGAGATCAAGCTCGTGATTGATCACGGATCTTATGATTAATCACGCTAATGGTCGATCACGGATCACATGATCGATCACACATAGGTTCTGCTCTCAGTTAGAAGCACCCATAGGCCTGGCTCCTTAAGGCATGATTGGTCACATCCAAGACCATGCCCGACTTAGGCTTTGCCCCAAGGTCCCATGACCAATCACAGATCTCGTGATCGATCACGAGATAGACCTCAGGCCCATGAGATGTAGGCATCATTCATGATTGATCACAAGATTGTGATCGATCACGGTCGCCAATCTCTTGATCGATCACGGGGGTATTTTTAAGAAAAATAATATTTAATTCCCTCGCATTAAATGTTTTGAAATTTGAACCCCATTTCAAAAATCAAAGGCTCCCAAAATTTTCCCATTTTTAAAGATTTTAATCCAAGGACTTAGGGTGTTTTACATCCCTTATAAGAGGAAAAGTTTATTCTTTAGGGTAACACTTCAAGCATCCTAGAGAGTGTAAGAGTTTTTCTAAAAGTGAGCCTCTTCCCTTGAGAAATCATCATTACCCATTGTTTTGAGCATCCAAGTCTATCAACCTCCAAAAACATCACTCTCTTACCTTCTCCTCTACTATTCTAAGCTACTACCATTAGAGGAGAGCTAATAGTGGGTTGTTCCTAGAGGAAACCCTTGCTTGGCTAAGCTCAAAGAGTTCTAGAGCCAAGGCTTGAAGCACTGTGGGATCAATAGGCACACTAGCTCTTGAAGGAGCACTCCCACTTGAAAAGAATAGCAACATCAACCATTGAGTGATAATTTTTTCTTTCTTTTTTGCATTCATTTGCATATATATTCATATTCATATTGGTTTTTTTCCGTCAGAGACATCGGAAGCGTGACTATACTCGCTAGAGACACCGGGTGTATTGAGTAGCTTGCTTAGTGCAAGTAGTAAGGTTTTTAGTATGTTTTTATCTAGATTGTAATAGTAAATCTTAATGAAAAATACCTAAGCTTAGTAGTGAGCTTTAGAAGAGTGGACGAAGGCTATCATGCTGAACCACTATAAATCTTGTGTTGTGGATTATTTTGTGTGATTGTTTATCTCTTTACTTACAAATACATATCTACTCTTATACACCATCTATTTGATATTAATCTTGAATAGCTACACTATTGGCACACACACTTTCTTTAATGCAAATGAACTAAAATTGTATTAAAAACAATCTTAACAAATCAAAATAAGGAAAAATTAATTATAAATCCTATTAACCCTCCTCTAGTTTTAACCTATATGGTATTTCAATTGATATTAGAGCATAAGTTACTCATATAGGTTTTAACAACCCAAATTAGATCCTAGCAAATATCGTAGAAAATTACCTAGATGGCTAGGGAGGATAGTAGTATGTCCATTAGCACCCCTCCATTCTTCAATGGAAATGACAATGGCTATTGGAAATCTTGCGTGGATATATTCCTAAATGCCTTCGATCATAGTGTCTAGAGCTCCATGATAGATGGATATACACTCTCTAACAAACCCCATATCGAGTAAACCATCACCGAGGTGGATGCTCATAAGTAGAATTTTAGAGCCCTAAATGCGATAACAAGTAGGCTTGCTCCCGATCAATTAGGAGGACACCAAATCTAAAGATAGCTAAAGAAGCATGAAAGCTTCTCTCAATCACTCATAAGAGAATGAGTACCGTTAAGATGTCAAAGCTTTAAATGTACATTGCACAAAGAATAGAGGAGGACAAAAAGTCCCCCAATTCCATACCAAGTTATTGAACTTGGTAAATTCAATCAGGAGCCTAGGAGAGGAAATCCCAAAGTCCAAGGTAGTCTAAAAAGTACTTAGGTCTCTACCCAAAAGCTTTAGACCTAAAGTAACAACGATTGAGGAGAGCAAGGATATTGAAACTATCAAATTAGAAGAACTAATAGGCTCCCTTCAAATATTCAAGGCTATTATAAAAGTTATTACCAAGAAGAATGGCATTACCCTCAAGGTAAAAGAACCTTCTGGATCCATAAAGGATTTGATAATGACTTAGCCTTAGTGGCTAAAAGGTTCAAAAAGTTCTTTGGGATAAATACAAAGGATTACACAAAGAACAAGAAAGTGAGAAAATCCTACCCTAACTTTAGGAAAAAAAAGGATTTCTCCAAGTAACCTTCTATTTGTTATGAGTGCAAAGGGAAAGGTCATATTACTGAGGATTATGACAATAATAAAAATAAGTTCAAGACAAAGGTCAAAGCCATGGCTAAAACTTAGGATGATGATTCTAATGTGTCATAAATAAATCTCAAAGTAGTGAGGAGGGTTCCTCAAAACAGATCAAAGTCTTCATGGATTTTAATACTCTTAGGAGTTCACTTTTAGACACGAGTGACTCTAGTGTGAGGATGAAAGAGATGATGAAGAGGAGGAAACTTATAATGCATAAGAAACCTTCAATAACCTCTTCCTTCAAAGTATTGAGTTGGGAAACAAAAATAAGTAACTCTAGAGGGAAATCAAGGAATTGATCCTCAAGATTAACTCCTTAGAAGACACCATCTCAATCCTACAACAAGAGTCTTATATAAAAAGTGAAGTAGAAAAAGATCTTTTCAAAGAAAACTATTTGCTCCTATGTGCAAAGGAGGAAATGAGCCTCAAAATAGTAGAACTAGAAAAAAAGCTTAGTGAAACCAAAATGTTTTTAGGATTAAAAAAAAAGACAATATGAAGAATAAGAAGAAAAGACTTCTTGAGGTCAATAAAAATTTGTCAAATAAGGTTCTTGGGCTAGAAGAAAAGCTTAAAACCTTAGAAAAAGAAAATGATGAGACTAATAGTGATGATTCCCTCATCCAAGATTTGGAAGAACAAATCAAAACCTTGAATTAGAGGAACAAGAGTCTAAATTTGACTTGTGCTCAACTAATAAGGAACTCCCTTGAGTACCTCAAGCATATTAAGGAACTTGAGGAAGATAAGAGGAAATCTATTTCCATGCTTGCACAAGAAAATGATAAGTTTGAGAAAATTCTTGCAATGGGAAAGGTTCATGGGGACATGATGGGACTTAAATACAATTCTGAAGTAAATGCCTCATCTTCCACATGAAGGCCAACCAATGCCTTTTAGAGCCAAAGGGAAAGCTCAAACACCTGTATATATCTCTTACAAGGGTAAAGAAAAAGTGGATTCCCAAAGATCTTATCAAAGGTCAAAGAGGGTTTAGAAGAGATAAAATACCTCACTCAAGGGAAAGGCTCCCGTGAGTCAAGGTAGAGCTTGGGAAAACTAAAGTTATCCCAATTTCAGTCCTATACTCAAGTAATGAGAAGTAGAACTCAAACCAATTAAGCATCATCCTTAAGAGGATTTTTTAATGTATGTAATTTCAATCTCATGGACAAACCTAGTGTGTGATCTTAGTCTCTTGTAAGTGTCTTATGAGCTCACATGTTTAAGATAAGGAGTCATGGTGAACCAAAGGCTCGGAAGAAGACTAAAAGTAACATCAGATTTGCCTATTCCACTCAAGATATAAAGCATGCCTTCCACATCATTTATAGACCTAAAAGTGAACCTAAGTGTGGTGGTAAACCCCCCCTCCCAAAAGTCCCAAGAAAGAATAGCCCAAAAGAATAAATTACACAATTCAGAAAAAGTGCAGTAGATCAAGGCGTGACCGATCACGGATCTTGTGATTGATCATGACCCAGGATCTAGGCTTAGTCTGAGAGTCCTAAGCATGGGGACCCATCAGCCATAATCGATCACTAGAAGGATCATGGCTGACCCCGTGATCAATCACAGATCTTGTGATCAATCACAGATCTTGTGAT
>JAOXJP010015685.1:0-17559 GCA_025762735.1 Platanus orientalis | reverse complement strand
TCTCTCTTAATATTTATATATTTATTATTTTCAAATATATATATATATATATATATATATATATATATATATATATATATATATAGGGGTGTAAAATGTGCTGAGCTTTTTCCAGATCAGTTTGGGCTCGTCTAAAAAGAAAAAGAAAAGACCCAACTATCTAATGGTCCATTAGCTCAATTTGTCTTTATTTGAACAATATATATATATATATATATCCTTTAGGAGCAGATTTTTAATAATGGGCTTTAAGATTATGGCCTGAAGTTGTAACCTTGAGTTTGGTGAGCTGAGTTGAGTCCGAGCCTGATAAGGTTTGGTTTCCGTAGATTGAATCAACCAAGGGGATCTCTTTGGTCTTCGTAAGGTTTTGTAAATTAAAACCTCCCAAAGGGCTAACATATATTTTTATGGTTAAGTAACTGTAGCATTTGAAAATTGTATATTCTCTAATTTAGTAATTTAGAAAGACATGGCTAAACTTTATTCATAAAAAGAAAAAAGAAAAAGAAAGAAAGACATGGCTAAACTTAAAGTTCCATCGAAGTACAATCATAGAACCACTAACACATGTCATTCCTTCTAGTTTCCATTATAACATTTACAATACCGCCAGGCTAAGTGAGACATATTTACTTGATTCACCAAACTTATCAATAAATTATGAAGCAATTCACCTGCATGAAATGAATTCTTGATTCACTGTGGATGAACTCTCAAAAAGACTGAACTTATAAACCTCTTGCAATAATTAATAACCTCTACACTTGAACTAAGTTAATGATCATGTAATTTGATTCACTGGCCAACAAACAAGTCACAAAGTTGGAATCGAAATCAAATACAATGGAATAATGAAGTTGAGAAATATGGTTTAGAGGGATAGGTCTCCCATTGATGGTTCCTTCCCAGTTGACTTACATAATACATGTGAACGTGGAATCCCATGGACGTGAGAAAAGAATCATTGGACCAGAATATAAGGTAGTGTCGTCGTCCTCGGAGTCATTCAACTCAACCCAGCGAGTACGTTAGCTTTTTCTCATTCTGTAAGACAGGATTAGCTCACGGGCCAAGTGTTGAACAAGAAGAGCACTTCCGTTGAATCATGAATGACATGAAAAGAGAGCAATAGTAGTAAAGTTTGACATGCAGATGAGGAAAGAATCCCAACCAAACTCGCGGCCTCTCTAGGCTCCGTATAAGTTAAACATAGCCGCGGGAACCCTCACGCGAAGCGCTTGACATACCAAGTTTACTTAGAAACATTGAGAAGCTACTGCTGCTTTAATTTGGCGACTGGCTAGCTCTTTTGTTGTCCCATCAATCAGGCCAAAATTAAGGGAGAATTTTTGTCTGGATTTAGAATCATCCAACACGGATTTGGTGCCCCCCTTAATGAATGCCTAAGGTCCACTCACATGCAGGAGTAGACACATGATGTCGAAAAAGTGATTTAACACTGGGGGCAATTTTCATTTTCCAGTGCCATGTGTCACCCTTGTATGTGGGGTTACCTTAGGTGTTGATTAAGGAGGCACACCAAATCTTGAGGAATCTCCATCGGACTGGAGAGAGAGATCACGTCCGTACCAATATGACACAATGTCTAGCAAACAATATTTTTGGTAATTAAATACAAAGCAATACTAGTTTATTGTGGATTTTATTTATTTATTTATTATTTTTTTAATTTCTAGTGGTAAGGAGCTAATGCTCAATTCATTTAATTTGTAATTTTATTATTATTACAATCGAGATACATACATGAGGTTATCTAGAATTCCAACAATTAGAGACTAGAGATTCAATCTTTACCCAAAAACTAAAAACAATTAGAGAGTCAATTGTTTGATTCTTGCCTAGTTATGAGCTGTCTTGTTTGTAATACTTGGGAGAATAGTATTTTAATGTTATTTAAATGCTTAATGAGTTGCCTACACTCTTGTATGCTAATAGGAGCACAATGTATACTAATTTGAACAAATCTAGCATTAATGTGTGATTAACAAGAATTAATGCCTCACAAATCACTAGCAAATACAATTGCAGAAATGTCTACTAATAGTTTCTTTACTGGAGTAACACGAAAGTCTTATATGCCTTTTCATAGGTTAGATGGGGGGAGGGGGGGGGGGAGTAGAGCTTTTGTTTTATTTCTGTTTTTTGTTTTTGCCTTTTTTTAATAATGTCAAAGAGTTAAATGTGTTACGCTAGGTAGGATGGTTTAATTAATGTTACATGGGTCATTTTATAGAAGGATGGTGAGTAATATATATATATATGACAATGACTTCGATTGATGAGATTTTGCCCGTATTTCCCTGAAATGAAGATTGTAAGTTGGCCTTATGAAAATTTAAAAAATAAACAAAAATTGACCTTATTTTTTGTCATAATGGTTATAATTATGGGATGCAATTTTTTAAAGAAAATTCACTTCTCCAAGATGAAGAATGGAAGTTGGCCAAATGAAAACTAAGAGAATAAACAAAACTTGACCTTATTTTTTGTCATAATGGTTATAATTATGGGATGCAATTTTTCAATGAAAATTCACTTCTCCAAGATGAAGAATGTAAGTTGATATGGCCATATGGTAGAAAAATAACAAAAAAAATGATGGAGGTATCATCGCTACCTTGACCCTTTATTTTCTATCGTAATGATTACAATCATGGTATGCAATCTTTGCAAAATCTAAATTACTTGAGGTGAAGATGTAGGTTGATATGATGTATGATAGAAAAGTATACACAAAACACATATACACGCACAAATTGCAAAGATAACATTGCTGGACATTGATTGTTATTTCTATCATAATGGTAGGCAATATTGGTGAAATTTATAGGTAGAATGAAAAACAATTGGAGCTGGACATTTCCAAAATTTATGAATTATCAAAATATTAATAATTTGAGAAATTAATATGCTAATTCTCAATTGTGTCAATAATTGCAAAAAATTTCAACAGAATTGACAATGACAATAGGACCATGGGACCTTTTTTAAAGAAGAAAAAAGAAAGAAAAATAAGAAGACAAACTTAACACGTCTACCAAATTGTCATTGCTAGAAGCAAGTCTTCCTCTCTTTTTTTTTATAAGAAGAAGAAAGAAGAATAAGAAGGCAAACTTAGCGTGTCTACCAGATTGCCATTGCAGGAATCAAGTCTTCCTCCCTCTCGCCTTGTTTCTTGAACCATGACCTAGACCTATTTAGCATTTTGGGATTGATGCAATACATTACGGTGTAACATTTAAATGTTAATATTTTAATTATAATTAAATTAAAAAAAAAAACTACCAAATATTCAATACAATGTTTTAATAAAAGCTAACATCTTAATCCAAAATACCATAGACAAATAAAAAAATTAGGATGGTTTAGTATTTTAATTAAAAATTCATAAAATAAAATTACTTTAGATAAATGAGGAGAAGCCATTACACAAAATATTATTACAATTACACTGTTAATATAAATTAATAAGCTACTAAAGTATTACAATTATATTATTATGTCTATGATGAACAAATTATATATGCTTTGGTTGCAAACTAATATTAAAATACCTATGATAAAATTTACAATTTTATAATTAACTAATTATACTTGTTGATTAAAATTTTATATTTAAAAATCAGGATATATATATATATATATATATAGTCAAGTAGCTTTTGTTTTTAACTTATTATTTTAATTGAAAATATATTAAATTTGTTAGAAATTATGGAAAACTAGTAAACATACTAATATAATAGTAGATATTATCCAATATAAGCCCTCTCCCCTTTTTCTTGGTAAATTATAAGCCCATTTGATGAAATTATGCTTTCTATGCTAAACCAAAATGAAATTATTTCATTTCAAATGATTTTTAAATGCAGCCTGACTGTACCCTAGGATTATCAATGGGAGGTGATTAAACTGCATGCCCTTAAGCACACTTTAGATTCCAGTCTAGCGTTTGACTGCTTGACATGCACAATATTCAGATATATGGTAAATAAGGTGCAGAGAGGGTGGGGCCATTGGAGAAACTCAAACTCGATTGGAAGATCAAGTCTCTCTCTCTCATCTGTAATATATTGCATTCCTTTGACGATTGAAGCAAAGTTGACAAATGGTTTTAGGAGAGAGAGATGTTCAACAGAGACAGAATGCAGACCTGGTCAATTTGTTTCCATCATAACATTTACATTAGGGTTCCGTATAACTTAACAAAGCCGTTTAAAGCATCCCAAGGGAATTCGCCGTCGCTGGGTTCCGTATAAGTTAAGATGGCCGCCGGAACTCTCACGCGGACCTAGCGCCAAAAGTGACATCCAGAGATTTTGAAAAGTTGGGACTTGGGAAGCTTCTTTTGCTTTGGCTACTCTAGTCTCTAGAGCTCTTTTGACTGCCCACCAATCAGGCCAATGGGGACAAAAATTAGGTGAGAACGAATGTCGTGAGAACTGTGAAAACGGCATCAGGGTGTGGACATATCAGTGCCGAAAGGTGATAAGTGCCCCCCAAAAAGTGTAAATCACTTTAAGCTCTCACGAGATTTGTTTACACGTGATCCAAGCCCGGCCAAAGGTGGTGTGTTTGTTAGGAGTATGAATCATCTCCAATCAAACCGGATCGAATATGGCACCAATACTAAACCAGCATGAGACACAATATCTAGTAAACAGTTTTACCCTTTCCCAAAAAGATGTTCTGTTCGGGATTTGGTGTCTTGGACACAGTCATCATATGAAATGAAATGCATATTCCAAGTTTAAAAAATGCATCACCTACCCATTTTATTCTATACGGCGTTCTATCTATCCTGGACAGAACATCCTTCCCCATTTCTTTAGGGTTAAGGTAGTAAACAGTATGGGCCTGTTTGGCGGCCACCAGTAGTGTAATCATTTCATTTCAAATTTCCAAGCCATTTTTTTATATATCCAATTTACAAAGCAATTTGTAACCATAAAGTGACGGTTCGAAATTATCTCATTCATTGTTAACTAAAATTAGAAATGAAGTATTTACCACCAAAAAAAAAATTGAAGTCATCTTAGGTTTTTATATAAAATGAAATGATATATCTTATCAAGTTTAAATCTTGATGAGTTCATTTTGAACCAACACTAACTACAAATGCCTAGCTTGGAAATTTGAAATGAAATGATTCCCATTATAGGTGGCCGCTAAACATGGCCTATTTTTTGGTATCGAAATAAATGTCTTGTCCATGATTTGCTGTCCAGAACAGTAGGGGTTAAATGAAATTTCAAGGAAAATAATGTTTTGTGATGATAAAATATCTGTAGTGTTTATGGTGAATTATAATCTGATACATATTGTTCAAAAATGTGTTCAGGTGTAAAAATAGAGACATCAAAATTCAAAAACACATCATGTGTCAATCAATGACACGCCTACACAGGCCTGTGTCAACACAGACAATCATTCTCCAATTTCAAATTCCCACCATTTAATTCCATATGAGGTCCCCTGGTGTCCTGGACACCAAATCTTAGACAGGACATTTGTTCCCATTTGGTAAACACAAAGGAACACTCATTTGTATCATTAAAACACCCACCTTCACCAGTACCAAGATACGTACCTTTGTTTGGTACAGTTTAATGCACTGACTGGTATTGGCGCGATATCTATCCAGTCTAATTAAAGATGCTCAGACCTTGATGGTTTGTGTATTTAGGATTGTGATGTGTAGGCCTAAGGTCTAACCATAGTGCTATGGATGTCATTGAAGAACCATTGGATTAGATTCATTTATAGACTGTTTTAGGGTTAACAATCTTTGATGTAGGTTCATGGTCAATTCCATAAAAAATAAGACAAACAATTACTATCTATCAATCATTCGATCGAGATCTTTTATGTTGGAGATTTATGGAATAGATCCAGGATCTACAGCTACGGGGTAGATTCTGTGTGAAGATCATTGTATTGGGAGCTTTTGTCTTTTCATGAAATTTACAATCTTAGCTATAGATCTTGGGCTTATTCTATCAATTGCTAAGATAAGAATTACCAGTTTCATGGTCTTTGTACAAGGTCTCGAAACACTATTATGTATGGAAGGCATGCATTTGACACCATAATACTAACCATGGATCAGAGTTCAGAACTGTATCAAACAGACCTATTAGTGCATTGCTCCCATTGCATTGGCTAGTGATTGTGTAGCCTTAATTCTTGAATGGAGTATATTAACACAAAAGGTAATCGTCTACAGTTGGACATCACTCTACAGTTCAAACAGGCCTACCACAGCCACAAACATAGGTGTGATTTGACATCTTCAAGATTTGAATTTCAAAATTCAGCCAAATTATACAACATATGTGGAAGGATTTCAAACCGTAAATGATTTGCTCTTGGAAGAGAGGGTAGAGTTTTTGTTTTGTTCTTTTTATTTTATTTTTTCTTTTTCCTTATGGTGAGCAATATAAGACCATGGTTCGATGGGGCCAATGGCATCATATATATATATATATATATATTTCCCGTAATTCCCTGAAATGATGAAATTAAAAAAGATGATGTAGTAACATCTCTGTACATAGACCTTATTTTCCGCCATAATGGTTACAATCATGGGATGCAATTTTGACAAAATTAAACTTCCCTGAGATGAAGATTGTAAGTTGATGATATGTTAGAAAAATAACAAATATAAAGGCGATATTTCACAAGAACTTTGCCATTTATTTTCCATCTTAATGGTTACAATCGTGGTATGCAATTGAACGAAACTTAAATTCCCCGAGATGATAATGTAAGTTGATATGACCATAAGATAGAAAAATTTGTTGAGGTAACATTGTTTGATATTGACTGCTATTTTTCTACCATAATGGCTATAGTCATAGTATGCATTCAGTGAAATTCGTAGGCAGAATGAAAATCAACCGGGATTGGAAATTTTCAAATTTTTTTCATCAGTGTTCAATGTTTTTCGTCAAAATTTATGAATATCAAAATACTAATAGATTGAAAAGAGTATAATTTTCAATTTTGTTGGTATTTGCCAAAATTTTCAATAAAATTGACTAAATCACTGAACCATCGGATCTTGTTTAAAGAAGAAGAATAATAAGAAGTAGAAGACAAATTTAACATGTCTGTTTAATCGTCGTTGCTAGAGGTAAGTCTTTCCCCATCCTACCGTGTTTCTTGAACCATAACCTCTCTTGGTCTCATAGAGATTTATTTAGGGTTTTGAGATACAAAATATTGAAGGTGTATCATGGATGATACATCTAACGCAACTCCCTTTGTACGCTAATATTTTAATTGAAATTAAATTAAAACTACCAAAATTAAAATCAATTTTTTTTAATAAAAAGCTACCCAAATTAAAATACCATGGAATGATTTAAAAATTAGGATGGTTTAGTATTTTAATTAAAAATACATAAATATTCATAGCTTTAGATAATTGAGGGGAAGTCATTATATAAGCAAAATAGTAATACTCTTTTAACTATAAAATGGTATACATATATATTAGTATAGTACCATAAATATATTATTATATCTACCATTAACGATTGTTTATATATGCTTTGGTTGAAATGAATATTAAAATACATAAAAATGTACTATTATATTTACAATAACTAATTATACTTGTTGATTAAAAATATATATTTAAAAATTAGTAAACTTGTTATTCATAAAAAAATGATAAGCACATTATATATATATATATTTGATGCGTGGTTTCATTATTATTTTATATATAGACTGTTTTTGAATTAAATATCAGCTTTGTTAAACTATTATTTAATCCAAAATACATAATCTTTTTTCAGAAAAAGTGTAATAAATTAGTGAGGATATTAGCATAATTGTATATCTAATTTAAGGTTGTTTGGCTAGAAATATTATTGCATATATTAAAAAAAATTATTTTGGGTAATAATTAGTTATTTCATCTCGATGACTTCTATGCTAGTCCATTATTCCTCTCTTATTATTCATAGCTGTTTATTTTTTTGATAGGTAAATGTTAGTGGTTAATTTATTAGAAGGTGAAGATGGATTTTGAACCCATGTCTGTGGTAAGATACCCACATACTTTACCTACTTAGCTAGCTGGGTGTGAATCATGCCTAATTAATAGTTCTTAGAGTTTTTTGAAAAGTATTTTTTATAATTTCATAGATTTTTCATTATTTTGAAACATTTCAATGAAGTTACCTGAAATTTTAAAACTTCCATATCAAAATTTTGAACCATGGGACTGCCCTTTTTTTGTGGTTACAGTGGCTGTTGTGAGGTTCATTATTTTTCCAGTTGCTAATACCTTCCAATATTTTGTTATGGAGAAAAAAAAATTTGTTGTTGAAACTTAGCATACCACAGATTTGAATTGATATAGATATTGTTTCATAGCATTGGATATTTGGACTAATGTTAAAACGTTATGTATGTCCAAAGAAAAGGATACAAAAACCGTGATTATGGCGATAACAACCCTTATTACAAGGGTGTTATTCATTTAATTATGTTACACATTGGAAAAATCCAGATATTAAATATCATAGTTGAGAATGAGCATCTTTAAGCAAATTTCATGGTGGACGTGTATTGGATAGAATCTACATTCTCACGTACGGGTCCCACTGTATATATATCTCCTTGAACAAGTATTGGTCGACTTGTATGGCAGAAGAAAATAAGAGAGAAAACCGGCCATTGACCCAAAAAGAAAAAGAGGCTTCTACTTATGACTTATGCCCCCTTCACGGGATGGCGGATTTGGGAGGGTGACCTTCGCTAAACTTGCCATTGGGCAACCAAAGAGACTCTTGCTTGATGATCCATGGTGTTGTCGTTTGTAAAGTAAAGCCCTCCTCTTATGGACTTCCTAAAATGAAGTTCATAAATGGTGGGCAACCCCATTCTAAACGCAAATGCCGCCCGTGGGATTTGGTACGGCCTTTTATTGTGACTTGTCAAGGTCCTAACATATGCAGTGACACGTGGCATTAAAAGATGGTAATCATACGCTAAATGATTTATTGCCCTGTTAAGGTTCTTACATATGCAGTGACTAACACGTGGCACTTAAATCATACTTTAATGGGTTATTAAATATTTGGATTGTTCAAGCCAGACTAGCCAATTACAGGCCGACCATACAGGTCTCCCATTTCAATCTAACGGTTGAAGTTTACTTTTGATATCACTTAATGGGTTCAATAACGAAAAATAGGCCAAGTGAGCCCTCAAAATCATCATCAAATATATGTTCAAGGACAAATATACCAATGTTGGTGCTCCACTGTAGTCCAGGACACAAAGAGGTGGGGCTCATATATATATATATTATGTGTCTTGGACTACCGGTGGAGCACCAACATTGTGGTAGAGGATATGAATCCGATTTTGAGGCTCTTTATAGATTTTTCATGCTTTGGGCTCTCTAGTAAGACTTTTGCACGCCCGGTATAGCAAAGTTCCATCAATTATTTTATAGCATACTCTGACCAGACTCTGTCTCTCTCTCATCTACCTTCTTTCCTTTCTCTCCCCCAGCTCCACAAAAAATAAATAGAAACCGCGTTCGTAGCCGGTTTTCATGACTATAATACGTGAACGTCCAAACTTTGAAATTGAACATTTTCTTCTTTCACATAATCTCACCCACTGAAATCATACTTCTAGAGCTCAAGTGCGTGGACTCTCTCTCTCTCTCTCTCTCTCTCTCCTCAATTCAAGATCAGGGCAGTCCAATAATGGGGCAGTCTCTTGAGCACTGCTTCCTATTAATAGAAGTTATATTGTATTTTAAGGTTTTTTTTTTTGGTTGAGCATATGGCATTAAGTGGTGCATATATGTTGGAGATTGGGATCCACCGCATAATGAATCTTGTCAACAATCAACTACATGGTCGGTCAGACCTCTTCGTCAACTTGATCTCAGAGAGATTCACTAAATATTGTTAGGTCACGTATGCCCATTAATGTGAACCAGGAGACTTCTTGTTTATGCTTTTGAAAGATCATTATTCATCTATAATCTATACAATAATATAATTGCTCTTTTAATCATTTGATGACATGAAATCTACGGGTGCAACTTGGGCTGGGCTACACCCTAACCCATAACCCAACTAGGCATCTTCAGATACCAGGTTAGAGTTAGATTGAGGACTCAGGCAACCCAAACGTATTACAATGCACATTTCTATGAGATATTCTTTGTGTGAAAGATGATCAGCAACTAAGATAAAATGCATGGGTATAGTGGTTAGATCATTTCTGGTTGCCTTGAATTGAATAGAAGAGGCTATAAAAGAATAGAAAAGAAAATCCCACAAGAAATGAAAAGAAAAGAATCAGGAGAAAACCAGTTTTTCATGGAACCAGCAGACAAATTGAAAATGAATTTCTCGAGATAATTTTGTCAGGATTCCTGAGAAAACCAGCTTTTCATGGCAACCAGACAGGGCAAATTTTGTACAGTAAGGAATAGTATTGTTTGTTCTTGCCTTGTGATTGGTTCGGGTTATGGGTTGACTGTTCAGTTCCTAGGGTTAGACCCCAACTAATCCAAGTCCCAGTTGTATCTCTTTCACCAACACAAATTCTCAATTCTATACGTACATAGCCCTTACACATTACATGCAAGTGTGAAGTTGAAACACCAGAATAAAGTAGATTTAATTGGAAAACTCTTAAAATGCAACAGGTATGATATTTTAAATAAAACTATTAAACTTCTCTCCTAAAACCCTAAGGTTATAGGAGAGGTTAGAGTTAATATAGGACACTCCTGGACAATGAATCCGGGAGAGATAGGTGCATGTTGTCAGAACGTTCAGTTGAAAATGCAACCTAAATCCTGCTCTGATACCACCTTAAATAAAGCAATTAACCATCTCTCCAAAAACCCTAAGTTTGTTGGAGAGGTTAGAGTTAATATATTTCTATATGGTAGTTATTTAATTGCTCTTTCAAACATCTCTCTCTCTCTCTCTCTCTCACACACACACACACACACACACACACACACATTGATGAACTCCAGTTCTATTGGTCTCAATTCTTTTACTTGTAATCTAGTGAGAGATCAAACCAATACTTTATAAAGAGCAAACCAATACTTAAATTAGATCAAACCACGGAAGGGTTTACATTTTCAACCCACAACAACAACAACAACAACAACAAAAACAAAAACGAAAACAAAAAACGAAAAACGAAAAAAAAGGAAAGAGTTTAGCCAAAATCTCTTGCACTCATTTAATTAAATTACATCTTATTACCATCTCTCTCAGTCTCTCGTGACTCAAACTCAAAGACACTAGCTAGTCTCTTCGATTGCTGGTATTCGTGTCCTTCCCATGTTCAGGAAGTTCAGAGCTAGAAGAAGAGCTCCCGAACTGCGACGAAAACCTCAGAAGCTCTTGTTGTCGTTGAGATGTCATCGAAGTTGCCGAAGACATCGCTGATGAAGATTGTGAAATAAAGGATTCCTGATTATAGAGACCAGACGCAACATTTTGTAAATCGTCGTCTCCACCACAAAGAAGCTGTGCGTATTGAAAGAGGTCTGGGTACGTGTTTTGTGGCACAGGAGGAGGAACAACTACTGGGTCAGGAACTTGCTCGGAAACAAGACCCGAGTCAGGAGGACCTATGATGTAGCCCAACTCATTCCGCCCTTGAACTCGTTCAGGGAAATTAAGCTTAGCTTTGGTTCCTTTGAACCTGAGAGCCGCCTCGTCATAGGCTGCAGCTGCACCCTCGGCCGTGTCAAATGTGCCTAGCCAGACTCGGGCTGCCTTATTTGGGTCACGTATCTCGGCTGCCCACTTACCCCAGGGTCTTTGCCTTACTCCTCTATAATGTCTTCTCCTTGAATTCCCTTCATAGACGAGTAACCTTGGTTAGTCTACTTTGTTAAATGTTAAACATTATTATTTATGCCAGAAAAAGAGGTACATAGATGAAACTCATTAGAAGAACTTCCAAACTCCAAGGAAAGAGAGAGAGGTTCTCAAAAACCTGAAAATGAAATAGAAGAAGATAGAGAAAAATGCATGTCATTTGGTTAATAGAATGAAAATACCAGAAGAAAAAATTCTACAGACATTATTTGTCCAAAACTGAAAGAAAATATTTTACTATTATTACCAAATGATAAACGTTTCTAAATTTGCAACCGACAAATAATATCATGATACACGGAAAGGATGAAGTCGGCAACGCAGAAGTTCCGCGTGTTCCTTTTCTCATCTTTCTACTTTTTTCTGTCTTCCTCTTTTCTTCGCCTTTCGATGGTGGGTCGGTGAAGATAACCCTCGTTCTACGTTTTCACACATCCACATCTCTTAACATTCTTAACACCAAAGCTATAGTTCTACCAAAGCAATTGTGTCCATCTAGATGTTAGGCTTAAGGTGCTCCATACCTCAGTTTGACCTAGAAAGCTGGTTCTACCATGTTATGTTGGTGCTTCCATACTGGCACACGTGGACCATTTTACTTATAATGTAAATTAAACTTTGGTCTGACTTGGATGGACGATCTACCGTGTCATGTTGATGCTTCATTACATGCTGCCCTTTGTGCCATAGGCAAACTCTTTCACTTTCTAAGTGTTGTGAACCTGTGGTTGACCTAGACACTAGATCCACAATTCTGTATATTGGTGTTTCTACCATAATTATCAGAACAAGAAGCGAAAGCACGAAACAATGCTAAAGCAATAAGCAAGAAGTGAAAAATGATATTAAAGTAAAAAACTATAAGTTACAATTAATAATTTTGACTATAATAAAATAAAGTGAATAAACTTAAAGAAAGTACTAAAAAAAACCTAAAAACAATAATATGTAAGTAATAAAGAATCATGACATATAAATCAATATGCAAACCACTTGTTATTAGTATGACCTGCCATTCTTTAGATTTTACCATAAATAAGATTTTTTTTATAGATAATCAGACTATAGAATATCTTGTATAAAAATCATCAAATTTAAATCTCTTTTTTATTGGATTGGAATAAAATACTTTAAACTACAAATTCAATGCTAATTTTTTTTCTACAAAATCATTACTAAATCTCATAGATAATATTTTATTTAATGTTAATGGCATAAGATTTATATTAAATAAAATATAATATAATTTCTTGGATCACTTCTTAGTTGATTTTCTAAACATTTGTATTAACTTTTTTAGAGACTTTCACTCATTTCTCTAAATAGCTTCTACTCACTTCCCATTATTTAAGGAAGCAGAATGGAATTAGCTTCTAAAATGAACTTCCTACCTTGTACAAGCTTCCCTACAACTTTGGTTCCTATGATAGCCCTTGTGCCACATTCAAACAATTCACTCTCTATGTACTTCACACCTCATTTTGACCTAGACGCCATATCTGCCATGTTATGTGAGTCCTCCCATGGTTGCCCTGATGCCACATGTAGACTAGGTACTGTATGTGCACTCCTATCCAACTAGATCTCTTATTTGGTGTTGGTGATCCTATGTTGGTCATAGTGTGGCACTTATACTCTTAATTCTACAATTCTTTGAGCCTTTATCCAATCCAAATTTGAATTCACCTTTCCATCTTGCACCACGTGCCACATAATTTCTAGGTGTCATGCACCTTCATCTAATTTGGACGATGGAATCCGGATGTTGCTTGTTATCCTTTGTAGTATTTACTTGCATGCTACACACTCTAGTTGTCGCACACTTTCATCCAACTTGGAAGTTGCTTGTTAATGTGTTGTGTTGGTGCTCCTCATTGGCCCTCATGCTATAGGAAGATTCTTCACGGTAGGTGTCAATACACTTTCATCCGCCTAGTACATTAGAAATTTCAAGTGAAAACACAAAACCTTTACACCACAAGGACGCCATGGGAGGATGATGTATGGTGGTGTGGGGATTATGTATTATCAGACTAGGTACATACATGTCAAACACGCACACTCTGAGTATGAATAGCATCCATTATTGGGATTATATGATTGTCTCCCTTTCCTAACTTATAATCGGCCCTTAAGATTGTAGATCTCCCTGATCGATGTTCACAAGATGTGATATGTATTGCTTACATAGGTCTCACGGGGCTTTCTCACTTTTTTTTTCCAATTTTAATGTCACAAGATCCATGGTGGTCTATAAATAGCCTCATTTCCTGCCTCATTTGGGAACATCACTTGACTTTGAAAGAAAAGAAATCAAGACACTTGAACTCTCAGTTCCTTTGCTTATTTTGAGAATTCCATTCCTAGTCCATGAAGTGATTTGCTAATAACTGACACCAATTGAAGCAAACGCGCTCACACCTTTTTTTCTCATTGCTTAATGTGAGTTTTAATGTGAGTTATCTTGTTCCTCCTTCCAATCTTTTTCTCCGACTAATAATGGTAGACTTTTGCCATGATCTAGCTATTCTACCTTTCTTTTATCTCTCATATCCCAAACGCATACCAAAATTAGCCTTATCCACTAGAATCTCATTCTAGAGATTCTACTATTGGAAGCTTGGTTACGAGGTTTTTGATGGTTTTCAATCCAATAACCCTATTACTCTCTTAGATGCCAAGGGTTCAAACCCTAAACAGTTGGTGCTTAACCAATACAATATTCCTTCAACCCAGCCTTTTAAAGGGTGCTCAGCTAGGGCACTTCGTCCACCCTTTCTCAAATATTCTCACCCTAAGTTGCACCTCAAAACAATATTCAGCCTTTGTCATCAGTGATGCCAAAAGGTCGAGGATTCTAACCCTCAAATAAGGTAATGAATATTAGTGAAGTTTTCACGAGTAGAGCTATGATGTTATCAAGTAATTTGGATTAATGAAGGCTTACATCTGATTTTTTTCATCTTTAAGAATCTGATCTATATTTCTATTTGAAAAAAGGAGTGGAAGCATAGCAAAAAATCCTGCTACACTATTGGAACCTCCGTTCCACTTGCAACCGCAAGAACAAGTATTTCTTAACACATGAAGCTAATAATTTTGTTGGTCTCTAGGATTCATTTCTGGTTTTGAGAAATCCTAATTAGAATATCATACCTGCTCCATCTCATGAGATGCATTGATAAGATGTCATTCATCTTCTCAAGGTTGAAAAATCTCCGAGGGATGACGCTGTCGGCGAATTTCTTCCTATCTCCTCGATGCCCATGATTTCCGTTTCTTCCCCCATGTGGCGAACGGGAGAAGCTCTTTTCTTAATTGTTTATTTCCTTATAGATGTAAAGGAGCCGTATCTTTCTCTTGTTGTGAAAAGATAATATTGAGGCTGAGGGTCCACGCTTTCTCATGAACGCGTCTTCACACTAGCCCAACTCTTTTCAAAATTTTAAAATGACAGAGAGAGTTATAGAATAATAATAGTCGTAATAATAATTAAAGAAAGAGTTATAGCGATGAACTCGATGACTGTGAGAATTGAACCCAAGTAATATCGGCTGAGGAAGACAAAATATAGAAGAGAAAAAGAGGATAATGCATTAGAAAGCCTTTGAGAAGAAAACCATAACCAGTAATTAGGTTTCCATCTCTATAATCTTGGTAGTTAGAGAATATTAAGAAGGAGATTAGAGAGAAAAGGGATGCTTAGGTATTAAGATTGTGTAGTAAGTTATGATTTACCTTGATCCTGTATAGGCCGAGAGGAGTCGGGCTCTCTCGTGCCGGACGTGGTTAACTGGTTTTCTTGCACCTGAGGAGATGTATGATCATCGGCGGTGCCGATGACTTGAGCCAGGGCCGAGACCATGGCCGACATGTCTTGTTGAGAACGAGAGGAGCCGTAGCTAGGGAAGATGTTGGGCTTCTTCTCTTTCTCCTCCGATTCATCGGAAGGAAGAGGTCTCTTCCCGTGCCTTCGATCCACTTTTTAAGCTTTGGACTAGCCGGGGGCTTACTTCTGATGATGCTGTGACGCTAGCTAATCTTAAAAGTACATCCGTTTGCCTCTAACAAGTATCCTATGTGAGTTTATCAGATCAACTCATTAGAAGACCTTGGCAGTTAATTAAGATGAAAAAGAGAAAGAGGCGATGGTCATATATGGAAAGCAGAGAGAGAGAGAGAGAGAGAAAAAAAAAGAAGGGAAGAAAATTAAGAAAGATAAGAAAATAGGATTGATATCTTTGTGTGATGGGCCCCACCCCCTTGTGTCTTGCCTCATGGAGTGTCGCACAAGGGGGGTGGCTAGAGGATATCAGCCCCCTCGCAGGTGATATGAGTCCCGCCTGCAGAGGATATCGGGCCAAAATCCCAAAAGTGAATGGGCCCCACGTTCGAGTCCGACTGTACTCATCTTTTCGGTGTCGTTAAGTGTGAAGTGTGAGGAGTGGTTGTCAGTCCCCATGTGTCCCATGCACAAAAGGTGAGGTGTATAGGATTCAAATTGTAGAAACAGTTTTCAAAAAAATAAGTACCCATAAAAATGGGGTTTATAGGGTTAAAACCATAAAATAAAAATAAAAAAAGTTCTAAGGAACGTTTGCTCCCTATTTAAAAGAGACACCAAATTCAAGGAACCAACACTTGTCAGCTTATGATGTTGGGAACATGGAGTAACATACGTTTTGGCTGTAACAGATCCTTTCCCTTTGTTAATCTAATGGGTCAGATTCAATGAGAGTGCCCTTACATGAGTGTGTAGCGTTTTTTGTTGTCCGATTGGCGTGAAGAGGCAATCATGCGTCAATCTGATGCCCATCTGACGTCAGGAAACCTCGTTGAGACGCAAAATCCTTTTATTTTTATTTTTTTTAATGAATGAGTCGCATCTCTCTCCCTTCTTCTTTTGCCAACTTTCTCCTTGGATTTTTGTCTTCTCTTTCACTTTGCTTTCCTTCCAAAGATTCATTTCCTTACCTCACCCGCATCACTCTGTCTACGTGTCATAAACTGGACGCAAGCAGTGCGTTAAAGTACACCAGAGGATCTTCTCCACTTGCAGGGGCTACCATGAGTAACTTTGTACACCGCAAAAATGAAGAAAAATTTGGTTCTTCTTACTCTCTCTTGGATGTGAAGCATAAAGGTGTAAATATCCAATTATTATCCATATTCGTTTCATAATCATATTAACATCTGCTTAAAGCAAATACGAACCTGTGTATCCGATTAGATTAAATCCAGTTGTATTTCTTTTTTATATATATTTATTTATTTATGCATTATATATTTTATTCTTAATGATTGGTTTTAAATTATCAGTCATATAATGACGTTATAGGTTATTTTACATTATAATAGAATACAACAACAACAAACAACCTTATCCCAACTATTTGGGGTCAGTTACACGAATCATGTTTTGCCATTCCGCCCTGTTTAAGGTCTTATCTGTTGTTAAATTACAAGTTGTCATGTCCCTATTTACTACCTCCACCCAGGTCAATTTTGCCCATCCTCTAGTCCTTCTAGCACCTTCAACTTGTATTGTCTCACTTTGCCTCACCGGTGCAGTCATTGGTCTTCGTTGCACATGCCCAAACCATCTCAATCGACTTTCCCTCATTTTATCGCCTATTGGCGC
>JAOXJP010015674.1:0-17560 GCA_025762735.1 Platanus orientalis | reverse complement strand
TCTCTCTCTCTCTCTCTCTCTCTCTCCCTCTCTCTCTCTCTCTCTCTCTCTCTCTCTCTCTCTCTCTTTTGCTCACTCTCTCTTTCTCTCTTTTGGTTTCTCCTTCTCTCCCGCTCACTTCTTCTTTTCCCCCTTCTCTCTCCTCCTGCCTCTCCCTCTTCCGCCCCATCCCCTCTCCCCAAGCCTTACTCTTTCTTCTTCTCTAATCTCCCCCCCTCTCTCTCTCTCTTGCCCTCCCGCTCTGTCTTTCCCCCTCTCTCTCTCTCTCACCTGCCATCTCTCCATCTCTGATTCTCCCATTTCTCTCATAACCCCCTCCCTTCTCTGCAAAATTGCAGAGTTCCCTACGTTCTCTCTCTTTCTCCTCACAGGTGAGCTATAACCGGCCCCAAAACCCCCCAGCTTTCCTTATCCCTCTCATTGGCTCCTCTTCTCTCACACAGATCCCCCTCCCTCTCTCATCGTTTTTCCTTGCTCCTCTCCATCACGGGTGAACGACACCCTATCCAAGGTCCCCTTTCTCTGTTGAAGCCTCGGTCAATGTCAAGACTTCTCTCCCTCTCATTCCCCTTTCGTGAAACCTTAAAAACCCAAACCAATGCCCTCGTCATCTCTCCTACCCTCTAGTGAAAACCTCAAAAACAAAACCCCCCAGCTGATGCAACCTAAGAAGCCCTTTCCTTTTCCTCCTCCCTTTTTCTCATTTCCACGGCCCAATAGCTAGGCGACAACGTCTTGCCCCCTAGCAACCCTACTTCTCCATGCCTTCTTCCTCAAGCCAAACCCTCTGCTTCGACCAACCATGTCCAGTAAGCCTCCAGGCTAGATGAGGGGGACTTCACAAAGAAGCCAGATAAGGGCGTCAGGTAAGCAACAGGGTAGAAAGGTAGAACCTATGATTTTCTTGGAGACCATCCTTGCTTGTCTCTTTCCAGAATTTCCTTCTATAAAACCCCTTGCTCCTCAATGAAAAGGGAGAAAAAAAGAAGAAAAATAATGGTTTTCTTCTGTTGAAACCACAAATCCCCTCATTTTTCTTCCCCTTCATTAAAGCCTGCCTAACCCTAGAAATCCTCTTGAAAAACCCCCTTGCCCAAGAAATCCTTTGGAGACTCTCATCTCGTGCTCTCTAAAAGCTCCCATCAAACCCATACCAAAGAGAGATGAAGACTGATTTTTATTTAATTTGTTTCTATTTTTTTTTTACTCTTTTCATATTTATAAAGAGATGCATTGAATTTTATATGTTTCTTTTTTAGTATGTTAATCTATTCTATGAGACCATTTCAATTCTGATTTAGCTTTTTTTATTTAATGGATACGCCCTTTATCTTTCGTGGATATATACATATGTACTTTAATCTTACCGATATAATCTATTTGAATTTGGGGAATCTGGGAGATTGTTACCCAGAAGCTTAAGGTTTAGTAGTGACAATCAATGTGTTGTTCAAATATGTAGTATGAGGGTTTATTTATGTGTTTTTGATATTACTTTGAAGTGGTTTAAGCATATTATTTCATAATTGCTCTCTTATTATCTAAAATTAATTAATGATGCTAGTTGGTATTTATTTTTGCTAAGAAATGATGTTGCTGGGGAATACAATGTTTTTGCTGCTAAGGATTTAGTTCAATATACATGTATGCTATTGAATTTTGATGCAGTGTTGAAGTTAGTTGATATAGATATAATACATAGGAGTCACTTGTTATTTTTGTAAAAGAAAGAGGTTGTTGTTTTGGTAATGTGAAAGTGATGTGTAAGCTTATTATTTCAAACTGTTACTGATGCTGTTATGGACATGTAGAGCTCATCACAACTTACTTCCATTCTTTTAATAAAAATAATGCAACAAATTATTGTGGGATGTTATTGTACTTTTATGCTCCTTTGCCTTAATTCAGATTTATATATTTTATTTTTTGTTGCTTTCACACATTTATTATTTTGTATGTTGAGTCGTCAAGTGTCACCATTAACTCATAATAAGGGAAGAAACATGGGATTCTAATTTAGGTCCATTGGAGAGTAAATAAAATGATACCCTGGTATAGTCATCGAGTTTGAATATGGATTCTTTAATTTATTTATTTATTCTCATGTAAATAATTTGAATTGGATAAAATACTTCTTTGGTGGGATTTTAAATTATGTTATTTGTTTATTCATGCTGTAGAAATATTTGAACCATATATATATACTTTTACGAATAAATATTATCCTCGTCACAATGATGGAATTCTTGATTGATTTTATGAATCCAATGTTGTTATTCTAATAGGTTGATGTTTATTTTTTTTGTTAAACCATTGTTGAGTATAGTTACATATGCCATTCACATTAGGCTCAATTAAACCTTGAGACTTTTCAAGATTCATGGTATGGGCGGTACCCTAGCTCTTCCTATAACCAGAAACATACATGTGTTTTGTTGTCTTCTCAATTGATCATTTTCTTGTTCTCCTTTTATTATAGCCTCTCTATCTACTACATCACCCAATTCTTTCATAACATGCTAATTGGCTCATGGAATCTTGTTTGGATCCTAGATGTATGGTGTACCCTCATATCACATGGTGTATCAATCCCACTAAATCGAAGGTGTTAGTAATGCTTGTGCAAATAGTTTTATGAAATGTTTCCTATGACAGTCATCAATCTAAGCATACTAAGATTAATTTACCAATTCGTTTTGTATATTGCCCATAAACAAATATACTAGTACACTTCTATACTGTTTTCGAAATTTTTATGATAAAGATGGACTCTTTCTAAAGTTGGTATTAAATCATTTTTTGCGATCAACCCATGCTTGTTGTTTATATCCATTTCGCATTGGTTTTAGAAAGCCTTGTATAGTTGTCAACATTAACCCTTCATGTTTTTAATCATACGGGACAATGATAAAAATGGGATATCCAGAGACCATAGCTGATAATGCAGCCGAGCTAGTTACTAAGCCTTATACAAAATGGTAAATGATATATCAATCTACCTAAAAAAAACTAATTCACTTGATCAGTGACTTGATATTTGTGGACTTTGGATTATGTATTATATTTGGATAACTTAATTCATGTTATTTAAATTATATAGATGTATATGTGTGATGAATGTAAATGGTGGATAGATACGGAGCTGTTGGGTGGATAGAAATGATGTGTGGAGGATGTATAATATATTTGGAGTGTTTTTTGTTGATATGTGAACTATTAGGTTATTGAAGAAAGTGACATGGGGATTACTATTCATCCCCATGGGTTCATATTACAGTTGTTATACTGCCAAAATTTTGGCAAAAATGGTATACGGATTCTCACTTACTCTCAATAAAATGAGATAAAAGCGATGAGTGAGATGAATAGATGATAAATAAATATTGAACATAGACCATATCGGGTTTAAAATAGGTAACCGCGAAGCGGATGAGGTGGGGTGCGTAACACCTTCCCTAGCTCATAAATGAACAACTTACTTAGGAATCTCTGGGAGACGACAAGTTTAAGTGTAGAGTCAGACATTTCAAACTCTTTTTAAAATTTAAACTTGTTTTGTTTCCAAAAGTGATGACCAGTCACATCATTAAAAAGACTGGTGGCGACTTTAAAATCTTGTGAGATTTTTCTGCTATAGTTAGGTCTCTTTTCAAGAGGGATTTACCCATCGTGCGAAAATCGAGGTCCACAATATGCTTTTCACTTTTTGACACAGATGTGTTCGGCTTAGGTGCATTTCGCACCTGAGCATTGGTAAGCCTGGATTTGGTGCTCCTCCTTAAGGAACACTTGAAGTATTCCCACATGCAAGGGAGACACATCACATGGAAAGAGTGATTCACACTTTTTGGGAGATGATTTTCACTTTGTGATGTGTCCCTCCTGCATGCGGGAGGACTTTAGGTGTTCATTGAGGGAATGCATCAAATCCTAGAGGGAATCTTGAGGGAAATAACCAAAACAATAACAAAACATAGGCTCTAGAGCTACCAAATGAATTAAAAGACAACGAGGGTGAGGGAATTTCTAGGTTGACTAGTTGTGTGTAGATGGCTTTTAGCCACATGAAGGGTTTTTTGTTTTGGTATTAAAAACAACTTCATTCAAAGACTGAAAATAGAAGAACCTGTTAGAGACAACCTTATACCATCTTGCCTATTGTGGGGCTACGGAGTTGATGTTGAGCGAGCTCATGAACAGAACAGTTAGCAGATCGCCATACATGAACTAATTTACACATGAGAAACTGACATCATATCTACAACATAAGATTTAATTAACTATGGACAAAGCTCGTTTTCACTATTCAAGATGTTCACCGCATTTAGAGAATTAGATTCCACAATCACGTTTAGGAGATTTAGCTTTTTGGTCAGGAAAAGACCCCACCATATAGCATGAATTTCTACATCAAGGACTGGTTTACCATCTTCAATAAAAGTTACCAATCCCTTGTTAAAATTAAGATGGTCACGAGCCAGGGTTGTGAGGACTACCATTGCTTGATCACTAGGGCAAACTACATCTCGGTTAATTTCCATCCATCCCTGGCTTGGTGGCTGCCATTCTATTACAATTTCATAATTCAATGGAGGGGTTGAATGTTGACCAAGAGGCATGAGGAGACCTTCCAAGTCCTTAGACATCCTATAAAAAGCATCAATAATATCCTACATATTAAAAGATATATTGTTAAAAACCACTTTATTTTTATGGCACCAAATGACCCAATAGTTGAGAGATCTCAATAATGCTTCTTTTGCCTCTTGCTTGGATAGCCACTAGTGAAACCCCAAGTCTTTAAACCATTTTGAAAAGGTACCTTGATTTTTTATCCAAGAGCTATTTAAAGGCTAAAGGTGATCCCAAACTTGTTTAAGGATAGGACAAAAGAATAGGCAATGAAAAGTGGTCTCAACACTATCATTACAAAGAGAGCATTGGGAGCTAATAGATGATATGCAGTTGGAAAGATTTTCTCTAACTAGGAGAGCCTCATTGCAAGCTTTCCATGTGAAACTTTTAATTTTGTTAGGCATGGGGCTATGCCAAATCTTTTTCTAGACATTCACATTCCTGAAATGGATTGATGAAGTAGATGGAGCCATTATTGATGTGTATCTCAATCTAACTGAGAATAAACATTTTCTATCATATTTTCAGATTATTTCATTTGATTTGGAATTTGGAGATAGAGGGATACTAAGAATAGCTCCATCCTCAACTTGGGAGATGAATGGTCTAATGGGATCAATATTCAACCTATAAGAAGGTTTCTCGATAAGTTGAACTACCCTTGAAATATGACAATCAGGGGGTTGTTGAGACGACAGTCTCCCCGAGTCCAACTTTTGGATCCAAGAATCCTCCCAAATTTTAATATCTTCACCCAAACCTACAATCCAAAGACAATTTCTTAGAAGGACTTCGCAACCCTTTAATATGCTTTGCCACCCCCAAGATCCTTATTTCCTGATATTGCAATGGAGGAAGCAAGAATGAGAAAAATAAATTGACTTTTGGACTTTAGAGCGTAAGGATATAGGATTTGACATTAATCAACAACCTTATTTTGCTAAGAGCATCTGGTTTGTAGCATGCAAATCCCTAAAACCCATTCCTCCTACCTTTTTCGATTTCCTCAATGTATCCCACTTAACCTAGTGGATTTACGTTCTTGAGATCTCTAGCCCCACCAAAAAGCAAGTTGTTTTTCATTAATGATATCGCATGTTGATTTCGATAGAAGGAACCTCGACATTGCATAAGATGGAATGGCTGAGACAATAAATTTCATCAACACATCGTTCCCCACTAGCGATAATAGATGATCTTTCCATCTAGATAATCGGGCTTTCACTTTCTCATGTATAAAGGAAAACAATTCGATCTTTCACCTTCCCAAAATAGACGGGAGGCTCTGGTATTTGCTAGGGTGGTGAACAACATTTATTCCAAAACATCGAAAAATTTGGGTGACTACCTCCGAAGGTGTACAGTTACAAAAGATTTATTCAGATTTTTCACAATTTATCATTTGACCTGATGTTGATTGAAATTGTTGGAGGCAGTGAAAAATTTCTTAAGCTAATTAAGGAGTAGCTCTAGAGAAAACTAATCCATCATATGCAAATAGAAGATGAGAAATTGTTAGGCACATGTAATGAATATTGATCCCTTTAATTTGACCATCTTGGAATGCCTGATTAAGACATGTAGACCAACTTTCCAAGGTGATAAGGAACAAGTATGGATAGAGAAAGGGTCACCTTGACGTAGGTCATGTGATGGTTTAAATTTCTAACTCAGGACTCCATTAATTAGGACCTAAAAGGATGTAGATGAGATACAAGAGGTTATCCATCTGCAGCATTTCTGGCTAAATCCCATCTCTTCCATAGATTTAATAAAGAATGACCATTCTACCTAATCATATGCCTTACTTATATTCAATTTAAATGCCATTAGGTGCTTCGTTCCTTTAGATCACACATATGGTGGAAAAATTCAAGGGCCAGTAAAATGTTATCTGATATAAGTTTGCATTTGAGGAAGGCACTTTGATTTTCTGAATGAGGTCACCAATAACCTTCTTGAGCTTATTTGCTAAAAGCTTTGTAATAATTTTATCTACCACATTACACAGATTAATTGGCTGATAGTGGGTTGGATTTGAGGGGTTTTTCTTTTGGGAATCAGGACTATAAGAGTCTCATTAATCTCCTCCAATCCAATAAACCCTTAAAGAAACTCAAAAACAAAAGATGTGACATCATGGCCCAATATGTCTTAATATTTCTGGTAGAAGCCAACTTGGAAGCCATCAGGACCTAGAACCTTGAATGGACTGAGGTTGAAAGTAGTTGCCTTGATTTCCTCTTTTGTGAATTCACTTTCAAGAAGTTGTTTTTCTTCCGGATTGAGGACCTTCCTTATATAACCCATGGAGCATTAATATCATCTAAGGTTGGGCACAAGGAAGAGAATAACTCCATGAAAAACTCACTAAAGATTCCTTTAATTTGATATTCTCGAGTTAACTAAGTCCCTCTCTGATCATAAATTCTTATTATATTGTTTCGATTCCTTCGGAGAATAGTTGTCTTATGGAAAAAATATATATTTTTATCTCCAAAGAGAAGCCAGTTTAACCGAGACTTTTGCACCCACCTAACTTCTTCATCCTAGAGTAAGTTATCAAGCTCTCTCTAGTAAAAAGTTAAAAGATGGGAGTTTCTAGAGTAGAGAGGGTTTAGCCAAAGATGGCAATTTTTTTCTTTAAGCAGGTCAATTTTAATACGTCTATCGCTTAGCTCCACTTTGTTCCATCGCTTTAGAGGTGGTATACGACTTTTCAATTTAGATGAAACACTCAAAGCCTCTCTAGGAGAGTCTTTCCTTTCCCATTGCTCCCTAATAATTTGTTGCCAATTTTCATAAATTGTCCAAAACCATTCACAACGAAATGGACGTTTTCGAAGTGGTTTAGGTGGGGGTGTTAGGTGAAGGGAAATAGGGAAGTGATCTGAACCTGGGTAAGGGTTAACCTCCAAGTACGCTTATAGAAACATCATTCTCTACAGAGAATTTGCTACAACTTTATCAATTTTCTCCATTATCCTATTTGGATACTGTTGACCCACCCAATATCTACTAATTGGCATTGGCTAAGCACTGTGAGGCTTTTATTAATATTTGGAGACCCAGATTGAATGCCACTAAGTTTTTCATCTCAGGACCACAAACTATTCCAATATCCTATACAAATCAGCGGGCCTAAAATATTTGAGACAAAATCAACAAGTTTGGCCAAAACTAAGGACATTTACCTTGGTTTGGCTCACCATGAATGAAGACACAACTCCAATCGGGCTCACCATATTCATTATTGACAGATATAGTTATCTATCGTTGGGTTGTAGACAAAATTTGAACTGAGATTTCTTTTTTCCATAAGAAGAGTAATCTTCCTGAAAGGCCCATAGCATCCACCCTAACATTATACCATCCATGACTCAGATTGAACTTATTATTTAGCCATTGAGAATTTAACTTGGTCTATGAGAGAAACATAAATTACAGGTTTTTAGAGAGAATGAGCTCTTTAATCCGTTGAATTGCAGAGGGATTCCCACACCCTCGATAATTGCATGCCAGGGCTATCATTGTTGTGGGCGTGCCTACTCCGAAGCAGATACGTCCTTCCCTGGATTGGAATGAGAACTTGGATATTCTTCAAACGAGGCAGGTTCATTGAGGTCTAACAGAGGATCTATGCCCATCGATTTTGGCTAAACAGGACTAACTCTCCTCGGAACGACCTTTAGATTTTTGTGGGGAGCTTAGGTTTTCTTCTTTTTATTTCTTTTCTTCCTTAATGTTGTTTTATTTTGTGTTCTGTTTTGGGAAGGCCTAGGCTTGTTTTTAGAGTGGTTAAGGGATGGCATCATGGAATCACACCAATAATCCATCGTCACGAAGATGCTCATGTAATTCAAACCCGTGACATAAACTCCTAGCTTTGATACCAATTGTTAGAACTGAGGCTGTGTCATCTTAGCTGAAAACCAATTAGTGTCCAAAAAATGAGGCAAAACTCTTTTACGACATTCACACACAGTCACACCTAAAGGCCTAGTTTTAGAGTGGTTGCAGGGGACGACATCATGGAATCATACCAACAACAAATAGTCAAGTTCTCCATGCAATGCCATAGTGCCTTACTTTTTTGGAATTTCAATCTAATGAGGAGCCCCTTATGTGACGACTGTTATAGAAGAATCAACTTGAAACCATCTTGATCCTTTATGTTGGGTTTTGAAAAGTTTCCAACCAACTACAAACACCTTCAATGTGAAGGAGTGAGAGTTGGTTGGGTTAGAGACTCTTTTAACAGTTAAGCCCCATAAGAAATAAAAAAGGAAATCTCTAAAGTCCAAAACATGTGGGAAGAGAGAGGGACAAGTAGAGTGTTTCCTCATTGTGGAAACAACCCTAAAAGAGACCAAAAGAAAAAAAAAATGCTATTTACATGAGGACAAATTAAGGTCTTTATTAGAGATCTCTTATGGTGAGAAGAAACGGTTTTTTTACAGAGTTGAAAGAAGTGGGGAAAAAGGGTGCAACATGGTCAATGGCTTGGTTTCTAGGGTGAGAGTTTGAGCATGAGGGCTTTGTACATCTTTTACTATTCTCATATAGTGAAGAACGGAACTCCCCATGGACATAGGCATCTTGGCCAAACCACGTAAAAATCATTGTCTTATGTATGATTGTTGATTTCTTTTCCATTGTAGTATTTTTTTTTTGCATAGATCATGAATGGTTTATGCATGTATCTCATCACATAAATTAATATCAAGGTTGTTTATGCTGCACTAACACTTTGTAGTAGAAGGCTGTAGCTATATGCATTTTAGGTGCAATGATTTTGATTGGGGTGAATGATTTGACCTTTTTACCTCTGTCAAATCAGCCCATACATATGGCTATGGGCTTCGCTACAGATGATCAAGGCTCCAATATACCACGTAAGAATACCCATTAGCACTAATCTAACAATCTAATTGAATAAGTTTTAATCTTGATTAGTGTGATTTTATCTGAATCTTAGATACATGTTTAGTAGAAGGATTTCAAAATTTTTGTTTATAATGAAGTATATGATATATTTACTCCCATTGAGAATTGTTTCATAGATCTATTCATAATAAGAAAAAGACGGCTTCCCAGGATAATTCATTTCAAGAAGGCGGAATTTTGAAAGACAAGGAATGTAGTAACGGATTATTGTGTGAACAACAAGGTTTAACTTTGCTGGACTTTATTTAAACATCAGAACTGGCATTACTTAGGGATCACTTGTTTTGGGGAAGGTGTTATGCCGAAGCAAGGATGTGTAATAGAGCCCTGAGCACGCTTTTATGTCTCAATCATGTGCATGTTCTTATTTAATCTACATATAGATCTTTACTTGAACAATTCACCTTAATATTTTAGAGACCCCATCAAGCAAATTTTTTAGGTTAAAGATCTCCTAAGCAAGACTCGTTTGATAACGCTAGCGCTGCAGCCATCCACGTGTGGGAGCGTTGGCTTTCACGGATTGCTTCTCTCTCACAAGTTGCTTCTCTTAAAAAGATCATAGTCTTTGTTATAATGCTAATGTACTCTCCTCATCCAAATCAGTGAAAGTTTGAAAACAATTTCTGCAATACCTTAAGAGTGGTGAGACTGACTCAGGATCCTTTAGTGCAGCTTATAATGTGAATGACTTTCACTTTTTTGTGCACATGTCGCATTACAGATGCATGCAAGATGATGCCACACTTTAGGCTGCAGTAGAGGCTTTGTATTCGGTAAGATGGTTACGTCTATTCTTATAATCTCATTTGGTATCCTTGTCACGACTCATGATCATTTATTGCCCTTAAAGTAGCCTTAACGCACTCTGTGCATCTACGGTGCAACACAAACAAAAGAATATGAAAACCTCCTATTCCAATTTGATTTTTTTTTATATGCCACATTGTAAACACAGTGTGAGAATTAAGTGTACTTCAACGGCAATAGAGGATCCTCCCTCCCTCAGCACTTCCTATGAGACCCATGGGATACACCCTGTAGGTTCTACATTCTTTGTTCGAATGTTATTGGTCTAGGATATCGCGGAAAAAGCTATCTCGTAAAATAAGCATAAGCTTTGATGAATTGGGTTCCCTTTTCTCTGGACTATAAGGATGGTTAGTCAAAAATTTCGATTTTATTAGTGCCAAGCCCAGGAATTCCTTGTGCCATATGCTGATCCATTGCTGGTTCCTTTGGAAAGACAGGAACAATGTTATTTTTTGCAACGCTCCGCCTAACCATTCTAATCTATCTTTACAAACTTTCAGGATGGCAGAGGAGTTCCACGCACGCACTGGAGATCCATGATAGAGCCCCTCGTGCAAACTTCTTTTGTTTTTCCGGTGCTCCCGCAGGTTGATGACTTCCTAAGGAAGGATGGCTGAAAACTAATGTTGATGCAGCGTGTCATATGGGTAAACAACGAGTGGGGACTGGGTTCATAATGAGAGATACATCAAACTGTGAAATAGCGACACTTATGTTGACTGCAACGCCACGCCCGGCCACCTTTTGATGTAAAGTTCACGGCTATCTACCATGATCTCTAATAAGTGTCAATGAGAAAGCGTCAATGTCGTCAGTAGTCAATAGTCAACAGTCAACAACAGATTGGTCTTATCTCATGGCCGTATCTTACCCAATCCTTACCTAAATCTTGTAAAACAAATTTGTTAAATTGGTTGTTTGACCACGTCTTATATACTTAGCTGTAATCTACAACAAAATCTATATAACAAGAGGCTGGAATCGTTAGAATCACATGGAGATTTTCATAACCTATTATGGTATCAGAGCATATCCAATCTAAATAGAACTTTACGTTCTTCTAGTTCTTCCCTCTCTCTCTCTCTCTCTCTCTCTCTCTTCTTTCTTGCTCTAGGATTCTCTCATTTGCAGAATAACCTATTTCTATGGCTGCTACATCTTCTCATTCCTCCAGCAATGCTGCCTCTACTTCATCTGCTATAGTTAATTTCAGTGGCTTCCATAATCTTGTTTCAATGAAACTTACGAAGGAAAACTACCTATTATGACATAACCAACTCTTGCCGATTCTCCATAGTCAAGATCTCTACAAATTTTTGGACGGTTCTCATCCCGCTCCCCTGAAACTTGTCACTAAAAATGATTCAGCTGCACATGAGCAACCCAATCCAGCTTATACTGATTGATATCGTACCGATCAAATGCTATTAAGTTGGCTAAATGTCACTCTTTCTGAACATGTCCTTGCTCAGACAATTGGTTTTAATTCCTTTAAACAAGTATGGGATGCCTTAGATCGTTTCTTCGCTTCCCAATCCGAAGTTCGAGTAGTTTTCGAACTAAAGTGGAAACTACAGAATCTCAAAAAGGGTTCTCTTCCAATGGCTAAATACCTTAACAATGTCAATGCCATTGGTTATGCCTTGATTGCTACTCAATGACCCATGCCAGAAAAATGATCTTGTCCTTGTTGCTCTCAGTGGCCTCAATCTTGATTATGAAAGTCCGATCACGTCTGTCACAACCAGATCTAAGGGTCTTCCAAGATTTTATCAACTCTATGAAATGCTCCTCTATCAAGAACATCGTCTGGAGATGCTTCATCACAAATCTCTTGATTCTGTTGAGGCCACAACCTTCTTCATTTCACGTGGAAGATGTCGTGGTGGTTCTCAAGAAAAGGGACCATTGTTCAATCAACAAGACTCTCTCCCAAACGAAAGGGGTGCCTCTAGTATCTCTAACAATAGCTCACGTTTGAGTTGTGGCCGTGGAGGACGAGGTTTTGGCTGTCAACTTCCCTCTACATGATCTTAGTTGGCAACAATCAATACCAATATACCAAATTTGCAAAAAACATGGACATGTAGTCATCAATTGAAATCATCGTTGGAACCATAACTATCAAATTGATGATGTTCGACAAACCATTGCTACCATGAATCTCTCCTCACCCTTTGATAATAGTTGATACCCAGACACGGAAGCAACCAACCATCTCACTTTAGATGTTGCAAGCATGAGTCATCATTCAGACTAGCACAACAGTGATCAAATATTAGTGGTTAATGGAGCCGGTCTTTCTATTTCCGGTGTTGGTAGGGTTCTTTTTAAAATACCTATGTCAACATTCAAATTGAATCAAGTACTTCGTGTTCCAGCTATCAAAAAGAATTTAATATCCGTTGCTAAATTTTCTCATGACAATGATTGCATATTTAATTTCACTGCTTCAGGTTTTGTGATCAAGGACAAGCGGATAGGGAAAACGTTACTCCCA
Source organism: Platanus orientalis (assembly GCA_025762735.1). NCBI lineage: Eukaryota > Viridiplantae > Streptophyta > Magnoliopsida > Proteales > Platanaceae > Platanus > Platanus orientalis. Next base: position 4,665 of record JAOXJP010015674.1, on the reverse strand, counting down.
AGACCAAGTAGAGGTGGCCTTTACCCAATACAGTTGCAAAATGATGCTTATCATAATAAAGGACAACCACAAGCATTTTATGGTGAAAAAACTACTATGGATGTTTGGCATCAACATTTGGGTCATCCCAACTCAAAAGTTTTAAGTTATCTTCAGAAAAATAAGTGTTTACCATATGTTGGTAACATAACATTTTCTAAGTCTTGTTTGGGATGTTTATCAGAAAAGACTCATAAGTTACCTTTTAATTTGTCTCCTAGCACTACTACTGCTCCATTATAGTTACTTCATGCAGATCTTTAGGACCATCTCCCATTTTATCAAGAAGTGTATTTAGATTTTTTTTTTTTATTATTATTGTGGATGATTTCTCCCAATTTACATGGCTTTTTCCATTGGTTTGCAAAAGTGATACTCTTGAATGTTTTATCTCCTTTAAGCAAACGGTTGAAAATCAATTTAACTACGCCATTAAAAAGTTTCAAAGTGATGGTGGTAAGGAATTCTTTGGTCATCCATTCACCAATTTTTTAAGCAAATGTGGAATTTTTCAACGGTATTCTTGTCCACATACTCTGGAGCAAAATGGCATCATTGAATGCAAGATACGCCATGTGGTTGAAATAGGACTCACTCTTCTCAATACTACCCATATGCCAAAAGAATTTTGGGTGGATGCCTTGAGGACAACCGTCTAACTTATCAACTGAATGCCTACTCTTACTCTTGGGCGAAAATTTCCTTTTGAAGTTCTCTTCAAGCATGCCCCGGATTATCAGTTCTTGTGCGTATTTGGCTCTCAATGCTATCCTTTGTTGGTACCATAAAAGACAAGCAAACTTGATTCCAAAACAAAAGCATGCATGTTTATTGGTTACAACCCACATCATAAAGGCTATCAATGTCTTGATCAGTCCACTGGGTGTATCTACATTTCTCGTCATGTAGTGTTTGATGAAGTAACATTTCCATTTGCTAGTGCACATGGCATGTCTCCCAAAAGAAATTCCAAGTCGATATCTACAAATTCTATCACCTTGTCGATTATTCATCAGCTTTTCATCGGCTCCACCTTATCACCATCTTGTTCGGTTCCACCCATAGGATCCACAGGTTGCACCGTATTTACCACCACCACTAGCTACACCATCTCCACCCCCACAACAGGCTGCACCATCCCAATCACATTACTTGTCTCCACCACCAAATGATGTTCCCCATTACCCAACCTCCTCAACTACAACCTCACAACTTTCTTTTCCCTTAGCTGCACCTAGTATGTCACAACCATCTTCTATTTCTTCTTCACCTACTCCTCCTATTGGGTCTCGGTATCACATGGTCACTTGTTCTCTTCACACGTGTCGTCTAAAGGCATTCTTGACTGTCTGCTATCCTATTCCCACTTGCTTAACGGTTGCCCTTGATGAAGTGGAACCGTCCTCCTTTAAGGAGGCCTCGTCTCATCCTCATTGGTGCTCGGCTATGACTGAAGAATACAATGCCTTGATTCGCAACAATACATGGTCTCTTGGCCCTTCATCACCATCACAAAATGTTGTTGGGTGCAAATGGGCCTACCACATCAAAAGAAAAGACAATGAGTCCATTGAAAGGTACAAAGCCCGTCTTGTGGCAAAAGGTTTCAATCAACAATATGGTATTGATTTCTCTGAAACCTTTAGTCCAATTGTTAAGCCTTGTACAATTCGCACTGTTTTAAGTCCTGCTATCTCTTGTGGTTGAGATATTCGTCAACTCAATGTTCGTAATGCATTCTTGCATGGCAATCTTAATGAGGTTGTTTATGTGCGCCAACCACCTGGATTTGTAAACTCCTCTAGGCCTCACTTTGTTTGCCATCTCCACAAGGCCATTTATGGGCTTCGTCAGGCTCTTAGAGCTTGGTTTCATAAACTCAACACTACACTATTGGACTTGGGTTTTTCATGTTGCACCACAGACTCTTCCTTATTTGTTCACCATGATCATCATGCCACACTTATTCTACTTGTGTATGTTGATGACATTATACTCACCAGCTCTAGCACAAATTCCATGTTGGCTCTTATCTCCTCTCTACATTTAGCCTTTGATCTAAAAGATTTGGGTGCGCTCAACTATTTTCTTGGTATCGTGGTCTCTTGAACTTCTAATTGTTTTATATTGACCCAATCAAAGTACATTATGGATATTCTGTGTAAGAAAAATATGCTTCATGAAAAGCCTCTTTCTAGTTCAATCGTTTTAGGCTCTAAAATGTCCATGTTGGATGGTGATCCCCTTCATGATTCTACCTTTTATCGCGGTGTAGTGGGAGCACTCCAATACTGCACAATGACTTGTCCGGATATCTCATATGCCGTTAACCAAGCTTTCCAATTTATGCATGCTCCACATACTACACACTTTATTGTTGTTAAAAGAATTCTTCGGTATCTAAATGGTACTATTCAGCTTGGTCTACAAATTCGGAAATCTTTTGACTTGTCCCTTTTTGCATACTCTGATGTTGATTAGGCTAGATGCCCTGATGATCGAAGATCCACTATTGGCTCTTGTGTGTTTTTGGGCCCTAATTAATATTATCTTTTGGGCTTCCAAGAAACAACCTACTGTGTCTCTCTCTAGCACCAAGGCTGAGCATCGTTCTTTTACTACTGTTGCTGAGCTTGCATGGGTCCAATATTTACTATGTGATCTTGGTCTCTTTTTTTCTCAGCCTCTAGTCCTGTTTTGTGATAATGTGGGTGCAACTTATCTTGCTGCAAATCCTGTTTTGCATTCTCACACAAGACACGTAGAGGTTGATTACCATTTTCTTAGAGAATGTGTTGCTCGTGAGACACTTCACATTCAATTAATTGGCAGTGCTGGACAACTTCCTGCTATTTTTACAAAAGGTCTTACCACTTTGAGCTTCAATTTTTTGTGAGACAAGCTGAACGTTGCTATTGCCCACTCAGCTTGAGGGGGGATGATATGTGTCATTGAGAAAGCGTCAATGCAGTCAACAGTCAACAATAAATTGGCCTTATCTCATGTCCGTATCTTATCCAATCCTTATCTAAATCTTGTATATCGAATTTGTTATATTGGTTCCTTGACTAGGTCTTGTATACACTTAGCTGTAAACTACAACAAAGTCTATATAACAAGAGGTTGGGATCGTTAGAATCCCACGGAGATTTTCATAACATGTTAGTCTCAAATTGGCTGAAAGCTCAGCGCATCCAAGCTAATCTTGAAAAGTGATGCTCAAACCGTGGTATCCACAATCAATTTTCAGATTGAGGACTGCCCTTGGCACCTCCACCACTTATTTTTGACTTGTAAAAACCTGTTGCCCCAACTGCATCACTCTTCTATTGTATATATTCCTAGAACAACCAACACATTAGCGCATGACTTAGCCTAGGACAGCCTACGGTTCCTCAATATAGCTCTTGATATATCCTTTACAGGTTAATAAATTATCTTTCTACAAAAAAAAAAAAAAAAAAAAAAATTATACACAAGGGCTAATTTTTTGTGGGCCCTGGTTTGCCCTATAATTCCCAAGGTGGAGAGGTTCAAATTTAATCGTTTTGACCAAGGGAGGATAATCCTCACTCTCCACCTTATATGACTCATTAGTCATCATGGGCAAAAAGGAAAGAGTAACCTAAATATTCAACTAAATTGTCAACGCCTCGTGCTCATGTGGCTGCGGCATCATCTTTCCACTAGGAACGTCAAGGGTCAAATCTCCTTAGATGCAATTTGAGGTGTATACGATGTAGTCTGCCTCTCTTGCTACTCTTATGTGTTTGATTCCATACATTTACAAATAAAATAACTTTACGGAAAGGATCTGCCACATCCAAATTTGTTTGTCTCCCTGTGTCCCCACACCACAGTGCATGGACTATGGATTTGGTAGGACAACTTAAAGTTAGCCTAAAATAAGAATGACATTAGGGGCAGACACATCAGCACCAAAAAGTGACTTTTGGGGGGATGCTTTTCACGTTTTGGCACTGATGTGTCAGTTAAGTTGTCATGCCAAATCCATAGTCCAACGCCTCCACCGAAGGGGGGTGGAGGGGTAGTTTAGTCAGGGGAGGAGTATAGAAGAGAAAAAAAAACAAGGATGAGGGGAACTTAGAAATTTGATCAAGTAGAAGCTCCCGTTTTCATTTTAACATTTTTTTACGGTTTTAACCCTATAAAGTATAAACCCGTTTTTATGGGTACCTATTTTTTCATTTGAAAACTGTATTGCACTTTTAACCCTACACACCTCACTTTTGTGTGTGGGGAGATTGGGGGACAGACAAACTGGGTGTAGCAAAGATCCTTTTCATAATAGGAAGCATAAGAATGAAACAAATTAAGAATGGCAGTTATGTATCAAAGAATAAAAATTCTATTTCATGTCTTGGTTTCCATACAATTTCCTCTCTCACTCCTATTTTCCCTATGCAATATAAAAATTGCAAAAGACGTTGCCTCCCAACACCAAATCCATCATCGATCACTACATTCCGTATCCGCAGCCATTCGACACTGGAACTCCAAGAGCAATTCCAAAAGCATTGTTGCCAGTGGCCTCAACTCCCAACGCCGGCAGACATGGACGAACGTATTCCGGTGCCCTAATTCTAATAGAGAGATTAATAATAC
>JAOXJP010015664.1:0-17560 GCA_025762735.1 Platanus orientalis | reverse complement strand
AACACTCTTCATTAAGAAGCAAAATGGTCACATACTCATTGCTCAGATATATGTAGATGATATCATTTTTGGGTCTACCAGTGAGGAGATGTCTTATGGTTTTGCCAAAACAATGAAATCAGAATTTGAGATGAGTATGGAAGGAGAACTAAGGTTCTTCTTAGGTCTTCAAATGAAACAAACAAGTGATGTCATCTTTTTAAGCCAAACCAAGTTTGCAAAAGGCCTAGTCTCCAAGTTTGGATTGCAAAGAATCCAAAGTAGCTAGCACCCCCATTAGCACAAGTGACAAGATCACTAAAGACCTTGAGGGAGCCGAGGTTGACTCCACCTAATATAGAAGCATTATTGGGAGTTTGCTATACTTGACAGCGAGTAGACTAGACATTTCTTTTAATGTAGGTGCATGTGATAGATATTAAGCTACCCCTAAAGAATCACATCTTAAGGCAGCTAAGAGCATTATTAGGTATGTCCATGGGACTATGGAGATTGGGTTGTGGTACCCATTTGACACCACATCTGAGATTACGAGGTACTCAGATGCTGATTGGGCTGACGATGTGGAGGATTGCAAAAGCATAAGTGGAGGTTGCTTCTACATAGGGAACAATCTTGTTTCTTAGCATAGTAGGAAACAAAACTCCATCTCATTGTTAATTGTCGTGGATGAGTATATTGCAGCCGGTAGTGGATGCACCCAACTTTTATGGATAAAGCAAAGGCTAAGAGACTATGAGTTTGAGCAAGGCACCATAAGTCTATTTATAGACAACAAGAGTGTTAATGACATCTCTAAGAATCTTGTCCAACATTCTAAGACAAAGCACATTGACATTAGACACCATTTCATCCGCTAATTGGTGAAAGAAACTGTTGTGTCCTTGAACTATGTCAAGACCGAAGATCAACTTGTTGACATCTTAACCAAACCTCTTGATTTCAAGCGGTTTGAGTACCTTCAGAGGCTATAGGATTGTGCACCATTTAGAAAAACCATATGGATTTTCCCAAGTATATGAAGTGCAATGATAGGAGAGGAAAAGGATCAAGGGAGTAGGGCTTATACTCTGGTAGAGTGGAGAGATTCTACTCCAAGAAATTAAGTAAAAAGGCTCAAAAATAGAGTCGTAATTAATTGTTAGATCCCTAATCAATTGCGCCCAAATCGATTGTAAATCTCGTAATCGATTATGCTCAAAAAATTACGGATCTCGTAATCGATTTTGGGGGTATTTTCAGGATAGTAATTACATGCGATTCAAATAAGCGCCAAATGAGTGTTTTGCTCATTTTTCACTCTAAATCACACATTTTCATCTCCTTAGATCTCCCAAACAACTTCTTTTGATCTTCCTTCTTCAAATCATTTTTTTCATAGATCACCATACCTCCACGCATGAAGAAGACCACATCGAAGGGTGGTTCTTCATCCAACCTTTCTAGGAATCCCAGCAAGAGGCCCATGGTGGATTCTCCACCTCATCCAAGATCCAAGAGGAATGTTGGTTCCTTTTCACCCTACCACGATGCTACGAGTCTCGAGTGCTATCAGAGGATCTTTTCTAAAAGATCCATCATCAACAAACGCTTTATGGAGAATGAGACTTTTCGCACTGTTAAACTTCTAGAGATTTTAGAGGGAAGACAGTGGCTACCCCTCATCTTTGTGAATGGGCTAATCCAAGAAGAAGTTGTGCGGATTTTCTACGCTAACTTCTTCGACATTAACAACGCACAATTCTCGTATAGGACAACGGTGAATGGGGTGCCTTTGAAGGTCGGCCCCGACTACATCTCTCGTCTACTTGGGGTACCTCGCATCACACAAGACCCCATTGCCTTCCCGATCCATAAGCTCTCTATGGAGTATAAGGGAGCCTAAGTGGAGAGGCTTTGTGGTCGATTTACTGACTAGTCCAAGAAGCTGTCACATAAGGACTATCGGCCTATTGTTCAGGTGCTCTATCGTATCTTCACCTACAACATCCTCCCTACCACCAATCGGAGCAGTCTCACAGACGACACCGCCTATTTGATCGATGCCATACTTCACTCTTAGAGGATCGACCTGCCCTCCATTATTTGCTATATGATGATATGGGCATAAGAGTCGACGCACTCTACAAGAAGTTTGCCATATCCTACCCTCGTGACTCGCATCATGCAAGCAGAGAAGGTGCCTTTCAAGGTTGCACCTAAAGGCTGGAAAGATGGGAGAGTAGTGGGTCATGGACCTTAAGGGAGATGGATCTGATCTAGACGGATGCAGCAACTCCATCCTCCACCTCCACACTGAGACCAGGGTCATCTAGAGCCCGCTTTGCTTTAGTGAAGTTCACTATGATGGGACTTCTCCACACGTTGGTGTGCAAAGTCTCAAAATTCTTGAAGAATCAGAAGACTATTGCCACCAATCAGAAGAAGATAACGGCAGGATACAATGCCAATGATCCCGACCATCCCATATAGTTGGCATCCGTTAGTGGCTCCGACAGTGATGCTGAGCCCGAGGGTGAGGAGGCATTAGATGTTCCAGCCCCTCAGTTTTAAGAGGATCCCCACTCTGAGGATGAGGATGCTGCAGTTGATGGTGTTGTTGGTGGTGGTGACTCTACTGGTGAGGATGATGATGACGATGATGAGGAGGAGGATGAGAGTGATAAGGATGATGGTGAGGGAGATGCAGGTGGAGATAGAAAGGAAGTAGATGATGATGCTACTGACTCTGGAGATGACTGAGTTTTGTGGTTTCACCCATATTTTTGCCCTAGGGGCATTCTACTTTATATTTTTTTCTTATGCCCATAGTGGCATTTTTTGTCTGAGGCATATACTATTTGTTTATGTTGCCTAGGGGAGTCCCCTAGTGTTTTGTGTAGCCTCAAGGGAATGATAAGTTGTATTGGCTTATGATTTGTCTCTTTCGTACTTGTTAATTATTACCAAAAAGGGGGAGAAATGGTCAAATGCACTGGTTAAGTAGTCATGAGATGTGGAAGTGAGGGAGAGTCACTTTACACATGTAGGGGGGAGTTATAACCAAAATAGGGGGAGCAAACACTAACAAAAAAAAACAAAAACAAAAAGACTTATACAACCTTGTTGAATTTAAAGCACTTAATTCTATCTCATGTACTTGCTCTTTATCTTGTTCATATCTTTGTCTCTTAGCATGAGGAAGGTGTTTGTTTTGTGGTTGTGGTTGCAAGATTTTTTACTCAAAGCACAAGTCATGAAGACCAACACGTTGAGGTTAATGACAAGTCTTGTGTATTATTGAATCTATGTAATTAGGTTGTAGGGAATCATGTAAATTATGTAGTTCAGTGTATTTGGGTTTTTCCATGGAATTGGCAAGGATGAGATTGTTGATGTATGGAAATCCCATGGTCAAATGTGTAGTGGTATGTGTCTTGTAAGTGTCTTATGCTCTCACAAGTTCAAGACATGAAGACAAGAAGGACCAAAGATTTGAAGAAGGGACCAAAAACTATCTCAAATTTGCCACACCAAGAAAGGTATAAAGCATGCATTGCATATCATTTTAATACCCTTAAAATCAATATAGATATGATGATAGGTCTCTCATAAAACCCAAAGGAAAAAAGGTTGAACGACAGACCCCCATACAATGCCAAAACTAAGTGTAGAAATTCTAGAAGCCACAATCGATTGCAAATTAAGCAATCAATTTTAGCGCAATTGATTACGAATCTCACAATCGATTAAGAGAAAATTTTGGGAGCAAACTAAGACTCTAGTGGCCAAAACCCATAGCTTGCAATCTGTTGCGAAACAAATTTGGACCAAAATTTTCAAACCGGAAATCGATTTGGGATCAGGCAATCGATTGCGAGCCTGATTGTGAGCCATAATCCATTGCGAGATCTGCAATCGATTATGAATTAAGTAATTGATTGCGATGGGAATTTTGGAACAAAATTAAAACATGATTTTTAATGAGAGTTTTTTGAAATTTGAACTCTGTTTTTCAAAATCTAAGTCTCCAAAATGTTAGTTGTTATGAAAAATTCCAATCCAAAGGCTTTAGGTTCTTCTCACATCTATAAAAGGGAACTTTTCCCATTAGGGTAAAGAACTCCAATACTCCAAGTTGTTTTAGAAAGAGTTGCAAAGTTTACTATATTGAGAGCATCCCCTACTATGAAAAATATCATTGCCCCATTGGTTTTGAGCTTGAATAGCTAGCATTATACACTAGAATCATTCTCTCTTTCTCTCCTCTTGAATATCATTCTACTACTATTTAGGAGAACTTGTGGTGACCCTTTCCCTAGAGGAAACTCACATTTGGCTGAGCTCGAGGAGCACTAGAGCCAAGTACTTGGATCTTTTGGGTAGCTAAGACAAACTAGATCAATAAGGAGCACCCCACTTTGAGCAACTAGCAACATCAACCAACTTGTGATAATATTTGTTTTACTTTGCATTCATTATTATCATTGTTTTTGTTTTGTTTCTGCCGAAGACACCGGAAGTAGTGTACACTCTCTGGAGACACCAAGTATTGTTGTTTAGCTTGCTTGTGGGCAAATAATTAGGTTTTGTATATTGACCTAGGTTGTAATAGTACCTAAATGAAATGCACATAAGCTCGGTAGTGAGTTTTAGAAAAGTGGACGTAGGCCCTAGTGCCAAACCACTATAAATATCTTGTTTATGGATTATGTGTGATTGCTTGTCTCTTTACTTGAATGTTCCCTACTATTCTTGCATAACATTTGTTTGACAAAATATTTTGTAGACACTTTGGAGCACACACACACTTGGGCTAAGTTAAAAAGTTTAAAATCAATCCTAAGATAAAATTGAAAAAGGGGTAAATTAAATTAAATATCCTATTTACTCCCCTTAGGATAACTTTAGAGTATCATACAAGCTAAATTGCCAAAAGATTTTTGGCTCAATGAATCAGTAACCACATTGGCTTTTCTAGGATGATAAAGGATAGTGTAATCATAATCCTTAATCAACTCAAGCTATCTCCTTTACTTTAAATTTAGATCATTCTATGAAAAAAATATTTTAAACTCTTGTGATTTGTATAAATCTCACAAGGTTCCCTATACAAGTAATGTCTCCATATCTTTAGTGCAAAAACAACTGCAACTAATTCTAAATCATGAGTTGGATATGACTTGAGTTGATTAAGGATTATGATCGCATAGGCAATAGTTTTCCCATCTTGCATTAGTACACAACCCAAACCCTTTCTGGATGCTCACTATAGATCACAAACTTTTCTCATGTGTTGAACAGTAATGTAAGGACTGGTGCAGAAATTAAACGGTCCTTTAATTCTTAGAAACTGTGCTCACATGCATCATTTCAGTCAAACTTGGCATTCTTCTGCGTCAACTTAATCAATGGTCCGACTATGCTAGAAAATCCTTCCACTAACCTCCTGTAATAACTAACCAATTCAAAAAAGCTAAGAATCTTAGACACATTCGTAGGTCTAGGCCAATTAACCACAACCTTTTATCTTCTTGGCATCTACATAAATTCCATCTTTTAAGATCACATGGCCTAAGAAACCTACTTTATCTAACCAGAATTCACACTTATTGAATTTTAAATATAACTTGTGGTTTCTTAGTGTTTATACTGCAATCCGCAGATGCTCTTTATATTCCTTTGAACTCTTTCAATATACTAGAATATCATCAATGAACACAATAATAAACTGATTCAGAAATGGTCTAAACACCTTATTCATTAAGTCCATAAATGCTACAAGTACATTTGTCAGTCCGAAAGACATGACTAGGAACTCATAATGCCCATACCTGGTATGAAAGGCAACCTTGGGTATATCGTCATCCTTAATCCAAAGCTGATGGTATCTGGATCTAAGATCAATCTTAGAAATGACCTTAGTGCTTTGTAATTGATAAAAAAAGATCATCAATTATGAGCAATAGATACTTGTTCTTCACCATAACCTTGTTCAACTTCTTATAGTTAATGCAAAGCCTTATGGTTCCATCATTCTTCTTCACAAATAAGACAGGTGCACCCCATGGTGAAACACTAGGGCAGACAAAACCTCAGCCAATTAAATCCTGTAAGTGTACCTTAAGTTCCTTCAACTCAGCAGGTGCCATAGAAATAGGCTTGGTGCTCTCCACTAACTCAATAGCGAATTCAATCTCCCTGTGTGGAGGTAAACCTGGAAGATCCTTAAGAAAGACATCGATAAAATCTCTAACAACATATATGTCTTCAATCTTCATTCCATCATTCTGATCATCTATAATGTAAGCTAGGTACCCTAACCCACCTTTCTGTAATAACTTTTATGCTCGAAGGGCATAAATCATCTTCGGAAAACTCTGAATTCCCTTAAATACAACCTCAAATTGGTTGGGAATACTAATGGTCACTTCCTTGCTATAACAATCCACCTTAGCATGATGAATGGCTAACCAATCTATGCCAAAAATCACATCAAATTCCTATAAGTCTAATAGCATCTCATGTTTTACAATCACAACTACACATGATTTGTATACTAGTTCTACTATAATAGTCTTACCAAGGGGAGTGGATATAACTAGTTCATACTCTAATGGTTCTGGTCTAGTATCAAAGTATATGGTAAAATTGTCAGATATGAATGAATGTGTGGATCTAGGATTTATGAGTACTCTAGCATCATGGGAAAATAAACGAATCATACATGTCACCATAGTGTTGGACATCTCCGCATCATTTTCAATAACTGCATAAACACACCCCTAAATCTTTGGCCTTGGCTTCCCATCAATAGGCTTAGCCATCTAGTCAGTCTTCATGTCAAGGCAATCTTTAATCACGTGTCCCACCTTTTCACATTTAAAACAAGCTCTTGTCTCACGATGACAACTACCTACATAAATCTTCTCACACTTAGGGAAAGCAGCCTTACCCTGTTGAAACTATGGCTTCACATCCTTTTTTATCACAATTTTTTTCTAAAAACGCCTTGGTGTTTTCAATGTTCTTTGTAGCCACATCCTAATTAGGACATTTCTTGTTCTAATCTTGAATTTGCTGAACCTCATCACACTCATGCTCTACCATCATGGCAATATCCATGACCTCTGTAAAAGTGCTCAGTCTCATAAATGCCACCTTTGGCCTAATGGTAGGACACAACCCTTTCTGAAATTTTCTAGCTTTCCTCTCCTCATTCTATCAAATATGAGGAGCGAACCTCATCATCTCCATAAATTTGGCCTTATATTGCAAGTCCGTTCGATTCCCCTGAATTGAGCCCATAAATTTAAATTCCTTTGCCTCCCTGATACTTTGTGAGAAGTAATAATCTTGGAATACATTCTCAAACATACTCCAAGTGAGTGGCTCTCTATCCTAAAAGGGTAAAGTACCTTGAGTGCCTCTCCACCAATGCTCAGCTTCTCCCTTTAATATAAAGATTACAAATGAGGCATTTTACACTTTAGTGCAGCCCACTACATCAAATATCTTCTCAAATTGCATAAGCCAATTTTTTGCAACCATTTAATCTAGAGTCCCCCAGAATTCGGATGGCCTCATCCCACGGAACTGCTTTAATGCACCATTCCTTTGTTCCACATGCATGTATTGTGCAACAATGTGTCTCTCCATAACCTCAGCTAAGTTCCTCACAACTCTAAGCACCCCGGTACTGTCCTCCTGTTCAGCCTGAGCATTCAGAGAGGTCAATCTATAAAGCATCATCTTTCTTCTAAAATCATCAAATAAACTTGATATCAAAATTCTAAAAATAATTAGATCATCCTCATATATGGCAGACTTATCAAGATCAAATAATAAATCCTAAACTTTCACATCCTTAAATCACATTCTAATGTTTCATCTATATTTTTTGTTATAATTGTTTTTAGACTTCCTTCTAATGTTTCAACCTATAACTTTCTATTTTTCTTCTAGTCTTAAACATAGAACTCCATCATGTAAGTCTACAGAACCTCAAACCTTGAGCTCTCTCATATAAGTCCATAGAATCTCAAATCTGGCTCTAATACCAACTTTATCATGCCTTAAAACCCATACATGTACAACTACGAATTTTGGCACAAGACATTAATCCAATCATATCAATGTCATTCAAATTGCTTATAAAATTTTTGCATCTTTTCTTTTAGATATACGTAGCTGAATTGCATAATCAAACCATAATCATTACATTCCATTAAATTTAAAAATATACAAATCATAATCCATAATCTGACTTAATGCAAATAATAACAAACCATCTCCATAAATTGAAAACCAAATTAAACTATGACATTTCTTTAAATAGAACTAAAATAACTAAACTAAAATTAATCAAATATGTCTCTAAACAAATATTGAAATAAAATAACATAATGTTTGAAAATAAACTAAATCAATTATCCATCATCACTCTCTCTTTGGAATCTAGGCTACTTATCTATCCTGTCATCCTCATCATCTGAAAACAACGGTGTCAACTCTGTAAACAAGACTGACTTTGCAAAAAAAAATAGGAACACTACTTAACATGTTTGAACAATTGGGTCAGTGAGCACAAATATTTTCATAATCAAAACATATCTAAATATGCTTTCAAAACATTTACTTTACATACTAAAAAGAATGCTTCTAATCTAAGATAAAACAAATAACCTATCATAAAGGAAATCAAGATGCATAACTGAATAGAAATATAATCTGAAATACATAATTGAAACGCTGAACTAAATAAATAACGAAATAGATATACATATATGGGACCTGTTGAAACAAATATCTTAATCCCCTCACATATATTGCAAGATAGATAACAGATAACTGAATTATATACTAAAAATTTAACACACATAAAGTACTGCTAGATAATAGGTAACATAATAGAACATAACGAACAAATCTACAATACAATGGTTAGGATACCACTATTTCACGCCTAGTGACGAGCATCAACAAACATTGTCAATTAATGTGACCCAACGAAAAGGGTACTTGATCGCATCTATTTAAACTCGATGAAGGACTCCATCAAAATTGCTTCTTTGATGGTAAAGGTGTCATAGCTAACATATAATTTCATCAAAATAGATATAGATACTAGCATATATCAAAGTAGAACAAAACTAACAATCTTTAATAATTCTAAACAATGAATATCTTTGTAACAAAACAAAAAACAAAGAATCTAATCCACCTAGGCACATAGCTCTATGGATTGTCATAACAAAGTTCTTTAAATCAATAAATAAGTTTACTAAAAATCCTTTGAAAACTCCATTAAAAAACATGGGATCTTTTACAACAATTTGAAAACTGATTAGAACAATATTTTTCTTTTGAAAAACAAAAATTAAAATCATCTAAGAACCTATACAAATCAAAACTAAAAAATAGAATATGAACTTGCTTGAAAATAGATTTTCCTCTAAAACATATAAAAGAATCTAAATAAATCAAAACATCAAGTTTCTTTGCAAAACTAAAAAACAAAACAAATCTAAGAACCTAATATCAAAGTAAAATGATGCCAAATGTTCAAGTAGTTCCAAAATAGATTTTTCCTTTATAAAACCTTGTTTCTAAGAACATAATCAAACAAAACCTTCATGGATCTTAGTAAAACTGAGGAAAAACGATTCTAAGAACCTATGAAAAATCAAAACGATGTAGAAGTGTTCTATTTTATTTACAAAACTAATTTTCCTTTGTAAAACTTTGTTTCTAAGAACTTTGATCAAGTAAAAACTTCATAAATCTTAGCTAAAGGGAGGATGAACGTTTCTAAGAACCTAAGAGGATGCGAAACAATGGAAAAGTGTCCAAATTTATTTACCTTTTGATCCAAAATCAAATATCTCTCCTAAGCTTCAAGTTCTTAACTGAAAATCCTTTAGAACTTAGTTTTCTCTCTTGTTTTTCCTCATTTCTTTGTTATTTTGGTTTGTAGATCGAATTAGGTCACGTTCTATCCGTTAGATAACCCAAGTGTGTGTGTGCTGTAAAGTGTCTACTCATGTATTTTATCAAATAGGTGATGTGCAAGAGTAACAATAAGTATAAAAGCAAAGAGACAAGTAATCACACAATCAATCCACAACAAGATATTTATAGTGGTTCTACACAATGGCCTACACCCACTCTTCTAAAGCTTACCTTCAAGCTTAGGTATATTTTATTTAGATTACCTAATACAATCTAGGTCAAAAACATACAAAACCTATGCTACTTACTCTTGACAAACTATTCAAAACACTCAGTGTCTCCGGCGAGTGTAGTTAAGCTTCCAGTGTCTCTGGCGGAAGCAAAGCAATATAATAATGAGTATGAATGTAACAACAAACAAATATTAATACAAGATGGTTAATGTTGCTACTTTACCAAAGTGGAAGTGCTCCTTGTTGAGCTTGTATGCCTTAGTTCACCCACAATCTTTAAGCCTTAGTTCTAGTGCTCCTTGAGCTTAGCCAAGTAGGGGTTTCCTCTTAGGAAGAACCCACTAGTAGATCTTCTCAATAGTAGAAGCTAGGTGTTGTAAAAGAGAGAGTAAAAGAGTGTTCTTTAGAGTAGATGCTGGCTACTTTGGCTCAAAATAATGAGAAAATGATGGTTTTTTCAAAGGAGGAAGCTCTCAATTAGGCAAGGGTTCAATACTCTCTAGTTTGCTTAAAGTGTATGCCCTAAAGGGAAACATTCCATTAAACAAGGGCGAGGAGCACCTCAAACCATTGGATTAGAATCTTTAAAAAATGAGCAACTCTTTAGAGCTTTTGATTTTTTTAAAACTGGGTTTAAATTTCAAAAAAAATCATGTGGAGAAATAAATTTTAAGTCTGTCAAAACTTCCCCCATGATCGATCACCAATCTTGTGATCGATCATGAATTTGGGCTTCAGGCCTGATCTGCTCGTGATTGATCATGAGATTCGTGACCGATCATGGGACCTAGGCCCAAGGTGTGATCCTTGTGGTGATCAATCACACTTGAAGGGGCGAAGCTCTCGGGACCTATAGGTTTGTGTCCAATTTGAGTTTATGATTGATCACAACATGATTAATCATGAGATCCCTGATCTATCACAACCTTGTCTACTGCACTTTTCTGAGTCCTGTGCAAGGGCTGCTCTTGGGCTGTTTTTCCTAGGGTCTTTTGAGGGTTCTTCTACTATGATTAGGTCCATACATAGGTTCATGAATTATATGCAATGAATGCTTTATACCTATTATGGAATGGACAAGTCTGAGATGGTCTCTGAGCTTCCTTCAAGTCTTTAGTTCACCTTGTCTTCTTGTCTTAAACCTGAGAGCACATAAGACACTTACAAGGCATAGACCATACGTATGGTTTATCCATAGGATTGATATTACACTAACAATTTTTAAACCCAAAAATTTGTTTCTCATGAAATTGGATCAATCTGATGGGTATTGGATCGATCCGGCATGTTTCGGGATACTTTCCTATAGAACACCGCAAAATCAAATCGATTTTCTAAGTTCAAATCCATCTGACAGGGTCGGATCCATCTGTCAGATTTTTCCAGATTTTACCCCTTTGGACTAAAATATTCATAACTTCCTCTAAAAAACTTGGATTCAATTGCCATTTATTGCATTGGAAAGTAAACTTTAAGAGCTTTCAAATGAAATATAATATGCACACTAATTACTTCTACATTTTTATTGGTGTGTCTCTAAAGTTACTTCAAATATATTGGCCTATCAGCACAGACGTCTTAAGAGAAAATGCTCATAACTTCCTCTAGGAAACTCTTATTCACTTACCATTTGTTAATTTGAAAATTAGACTTCAAGACCTTTTCAATGATGTATAGCTTGCTCACTAATTCTTCCTTTATTCATACATATTTGTTTCTAAAGTCGCACTAGTTTGTGGGTCATTACATGTGTGTTTACATCATTCTAAGTTGTACAGAACATGTGCTAAACATATGTGAGATTAAATGCGGATAAATGCAGGGTGTTACAGTTAGAGAACTTGAAAATTTAATGTTCTTAGTTGAAATATAATTCCTTAGCACTTGAACCTATTTTAGATACTGAGACTATATCAATTATAGGAGTTTAGCTGATAGATTTCTTTAATCATATGGGTTATAAAGACTTGTACTTTTGATGATGGTTTGTATTAGCGATTCCACTGTTATGATGATAGAAGATGAAGTTTTAAATGGATAGCATTTTTTATGTATTCCTTTCATTTTCTGCTGCACAATGATAAATGGTCATTATGTAAATGTATTTCTCTATGTAATGTTACCATGGATACTCAAAGTGATGAAGACATAAGAAGATGTAAGCGTGAATAGTTAGATTGATGGATGTCTTTTAAATTCCGTTGCAAATGGTAAGTGAATGAATTTAATATCCGATGCATATGTTTAATGAATAGATTCTATAAGCTTTAGAGATGAGACCAAAATGTCTTATGAATTAAGTAACATGAAAGAAGGAGAAAATGTCACACTCCAAATCCGTGATTGTCCCAAAGAGAGGTTTGGGTTTGGGGTGTGACTAATATGTTGATCTTCTCAGGATTTCCTTGAATCTTTACTAAGTGTATTGCACTTTGAGTGCCACAATACATAACCATCACATCTTGAAAAAAATTCTAAGTCACCAATTATCCCTCTTAACCATACAGCTTCCTTTGCTTCTTCTGGTCATCGCATGTACTTACCTTCAATTGTAGACAACCAAGATTACAACATAAATCTCTAACTTGTAGCTCCACCATAAGAGTAAATATATAACTTGTAATTGATCTTCTATAATCTTGATCATCAGCATAATCAAACTCAACAAACCCAACAACACATCATGTAGAATCACCATCTCTACTAAACACCAAACCAACATCACCTTTAGTTAAATAAAAAAGGATATCTACCTTACTACCTGCCAATGTTTTTTACTAAGATCTTCCATATACTTATTACCAACATTGACTACATGAGAAATATTTGGGTGTGTACACACTATAACATACATGATGCATGCTTCCAACTACATACTATAGTACTCTCTCATTGTACTTCTTATGAGACAAGCATAATTAACCTGCCAATCTTCCTATCCCTATTAATTTTCATACCCAAAATTTTCTTTGCAGCACCCAAATCCTTAATTTCAAATTTCTGGCTAAGCTGAGCTTTCAACTTATTAATTTCATAGATGAATGTGTTAAACTGTTGGTACATTGCCTAGATGACTGCTTTAGGCCATACAACTATTTCTTCAAATTGTAGACATGATTTTCTTTTCCTTGAAGTTGAAACCCTTCTGGCTGATCCATGAGGATCTGCTTCTCAAGATCACCATGTAATAAATCCATCTTGACATCAATATTAAAGCACGAATAGATCGAGGAATGCTTCACAGCTAAAGAGAACACTCCATTGAAGTCTACACCTCCCTTTTGAGCATAGCCCTTGGGTTTTCCCGTCCAATGTTTTGGGCACGTGTCAGCATAACTGCCTGCCGGACAGTTGCCCACTTCGACAGCCTCAGATGATCCAGGCTCATTTGCTTGGGGTGGCGGACATGGAGAGCCTGTGGGAAACGAAGAAAATCGATGTGTACATCTAGATTTTATGGGTTTTATACATGGTGGTCCTTTTTTCTTTTTGCCTCTCTCTTTGGGGGCTTTTTTTTATTCAAATTAAGAAAGCATGGTAAGCAATATAACGTCTATGTTGACCATCAACCCCACCAACCCTCTTAACAAGGTGGAGCAAGCAAGTGTAAGCCCAAGACCACCGGATACTTACTCCCCTGAAAACACAAAGCGATTGGAAGTTTCAATATCCCAAATTCTTACATAGAATATCCATTAGACACAATCCTCTTTTACCTTGTTGTTCCCCCTGAACCTTGATAAAAACGCCAATTGGTTTCCTTTGTATTTATTTATTTTAACATGTTTGCCTCCAAAAACAAATTAATTATAAAATGCAGAATGCACGCACACACCAGGGAGCAAACCATGGCCTCAAACAACCTCGCAGTGCTCAATGCGCTGGACACTGCACATACCCAATGGTACCATGTCCAAGCAATTGTCATTGCCGGCATGGGCTTTTTTACCGATGCCTACGATCTCCTCTATCTCCACTGTCACTAAGCTCTTGGGTCGCCTCTACTATTATGACCCATCCACCGGCAAACCTGGCAAGCTCCCCAATAACGTCAACAACGCAGTTGTTGGTGTCGCCCTAATCGGGACTTTGCTGGGTCAGCTTGTTTTTGGTTGGCAGGGAGACAAGCTTGGCCGGAAGAAGGTCTATGGTATAACCCTCATTATGATGGTCATTTGTGCCATCGGCTCAGGCCTGTCTTTCGGCCTTTCAAAAGAATCTGTACTAGGGACTCTTTGCTTCTTCCGATTCTGGCTCGGCTTTGGTAGCGGTGGTGATTATCCTCTCTCAGCCACGATCATGTCCGAGTACGCCAATAAGAAGACTCGTGCTGCCTTCATTGCTGCAGTGTTTGCCATGCAGGGTGTAGGCATCATTGCAGCTGGGCTTGTGACTATGACCCTCTCGGCAATTTTTCTCCGTTACAACCCAGCCCAGAAGTTTTAATGTTGATGAGGTCTACTCTACACAACCAGCGGGAGATTACCTTTGGAGGATCGTGCTCATGCTCGGTGCCTTACCCGCTCTCTTAACGTACTATTGGCGAATGAAGATGCCAGAGACTGGTCGTTACACTGCAATCATTGAACGTAACGCTAAACAAGCGGCAATTGATATGGGGCAAGTGTTGGATATAGAGATTGAAGCTGAACAAGATAAGTTGGAGCAGTTTAAATCTCTTAATGAATACCCATTGTTCTCTAGAGAGTTCTTTCGTCGACATGGAAAACACCTAATAGGTACAATGAGCACCTGGTTCTTGTTAGACATAGCCTTCTACAGTCAAAACCTAACCCAGAAGGATATTTTCCCTGCAATTGAACTCACGCACAAAGCTGAAACTCATAATGCCCTCGGAGAAGTGTTTGAGAGGTCACGTGCCATGTTTTTGATCGCCTTGTGTGGCACATTCCCAGGTTACTGGTTCACTGTATTCCTCATCGAACACCTGGGCGGATTCAACATCCAACTTGCCGGGTTCTTCATGATGTCGCTTTTCATGTTGATTATAGGGATGAAATACGATTACTTGAAGAACGATAAACCTTACTCGTTCGCTGCCTTGTATGGAATTACGTTCTTCTTCGCAAATTTTGGCCCAAATTGTACAACATTCGTTCTCCCAGCCGAACTTTTCCCAATGCGAGTGAGATCGACATGCCATGCTCTCAGTGCAGCAGCAGGGAAGGCTGGAGCCATCGTTGGCGCTTTCGGGGTGGCAAACTACACATTGGATGGCGACCTGGACAAAATCCAACGTGCGATGATGATTTTGGCATTTACAAACATGCTCGGCTTCTTCTGTACGTTCTTAGTAACGGAAACTAAAGGGCGATCATTGGAGGAGATATCGGGCGAGGATGCATATGACTAGGTTGGTAATAATGAGATCCAAATGGCTAGTAGGTCGGGGAATCAGTCAGCGTAGGAGTAATATCGCTAGTATTTTACCACAGAACGAGTGTTGTTTCGGAACCCGTCTGGCCTTTCCGTTTATGTACAAACTAAAGAAATCCACATAGAGAATAATAACATTAACCAATATTATTGATTCACAGAATATAACAATGAAGCAAACAAGAACAACATAAGTACAACGCCATGATTTTTTTACTTTCATAGGACCACATGTATCCCAATAAACTAAATCCAATATATTTGAATTTCTATGAAAGAAGTTTTTATTAAATAAGACCCTATGTTGTTTACGAACTAAACAATGAATACAACCATTCAATGTTTAAAAACTCAGATCAGTCTGGTCACTCGGAAGTCTACCGGTTCGAGTTACTAGGTAACTCCCAGTACTAAAATAAAAGTATAATTTAATAGTAAAAAATATTAGAAAATGGATGACAAAAGGGAAGTTGTAGACTTGGAGCATTACAGACTAGAGGGAAGAAAACATGAGACAATAATGTAAACATTTTAGCTTTTCGCATTAGGTTAAAGGGCATTTTGGTAAAAAAAATCAAGTTAATTGACCGATTTCCTGTAAAAGTCATCCGAATTACTCGGAAAACTCAAGCTAGTTCCTTGTGACCAGCTGCTAACATCTGTTAATGTATATTGTCAATTCCATAATTTATAAAATACATGGAGTGGTAGATTATGCATGACATGAGCTCATTGTATATCTTAGTCATGTCTGTAATCATCAAGTGGTTGGTTTCCAAGAAGGAATGCGAGCTCCAAACACTTGAAGCCGAGGATGATCCGTTTCCAAGATTGCCAAGGTTCGAAGACTTGAAGATCTGAGGTTCATCAAGTTCAAGAAATGTTTGTAAAGGTATGAAATGTGATAGACATAGGCTAAAAAGAACAAAAACCCTTTGCATGACCTTATAAACAAACCCAAGCCACATACATATGTTCCCAAATGAGTGGGAGTAGGTTCAAGGCATTTTGGTAGAAAGAATAGGGGAATTGGATCGATCTAGGTGGTGTCGGATCAATCCACACTTAGCGGATTGATCCAGTAAAGCTCGGGTATCTTAGACTGAGACACTGGACTAATCTAGGGATGCCAAATCGATCCATGCAGACCAATCCGACATAGTTGGATCGATTCAACATCATAGAATTTCAAAAAAAAGATCTAAGGCTGTAATTTTTTAACCTTTGGGATAGATGTCATATCAAGGGTACACGACTGTGCTCTTCTCCTATAAGTATGGAAGAAGCTTAAGAGAGCTAAAAAAACACTCATAAACACACAAATCACATTGAACACAAAAGAGAAAAGAGAGCTGAGGCATTTACACATCCCAACTACCAAAGGCTCATGAGCATTGATTGAAGATCAAAGAGCCTTTAAGTGCTTCCCTAGCACTCTACCCTTGAAGAATAAAAAGAGGAAAGCAAGGAAAAGGGTTTACTCCCAAGTAAACCCTTGAGAGAAGCTTCAAGAAGCAAAAAAGCACTCTTGGAAGCTCGGTGGAACCCATTGGCACACTAGCTTAACAAAGGAGCAACCACCTTCATGTGCAACAAGCAATACACAAGCCTTGTGAGGTAATTTGTATTGACTCTAAATTTAATTTGAGACCTTAACACCCAGCAGAAACACTGGGTGTTGACCATAACACTACCGTTGGAGACACTGGTAGTGTAGACCATACCCACCGGAGACACCGGGTATAGACCTCTCTCGCCGGAGACACCAGGAGTAGAGCTTTCTTTTGCAAGTAGTAGGTTTTAAATTTTAACCTTAATTGTAATATAATTCAATCTAAATAAAATTTAGTAGCTCTATTGTGAGCTTTGAGAGTGGGTGTAGGCCAAGTGCCGAACCACTATAAATATTGTGTTGTGTGTTTACTTGTTGTGTGAATTGTCTCTTCTCTCTATCTCTACATGGTATGTATAACATTTTTCATATGATCTTTCATATTTGC
>JAOXJP010015653.1:0-17561 GCA_025762735.1 Platanus orientalis | reverse complement strand
TTATAGACAAATCAAATGTAAGCTGAATTTATATCTTGTCTGGAATAAAAAAAAAAAAAAAAAAAAAAAAAAACAAAGCATTGTTCTTTTCCAGCTGTGTTAAGAACTGCTCCTTACCCGAACAGGCATATTACATCAGTGATCCTTTTTTGCTCTGATTGTGAGAAAAAAACGACTTTGGTTAAGGGAAAATATTAGTTCTTTTTTATTTTTTCCCTTCTCTGAAAGTATTTGCTCTTCTTATTATGTATTTCTCTTCTCCAAATAGTCAATTCTTAGAATTAGAAATACTTTGTCTTGTCGTAAATGGGATTCCTAAGCTGGGAGCAATGCTTTCAGTGGATTTCATTTCTCCTTTCTTGTTATTCCTCGTTTGCGGAGGGCAGCCAAAGCGGCTAAAAAAATGTTTGTCAATCCAAAGCAATATTGAAATGCTTGGTTTATTTATTTATTGTTTTTATTTTTTTGGGTGGGGGTTGGGAGAACTATTTGTGTTTTCTGTCCAAAAGGTTTCTACCTTGGTTTTAAGCTTAATTATTTGTATCGTTCTTGGAAGTTATTTCTTACATTTACACCCCCTTTCCAATCAGGATTTGCGTTATGTTTTTGGATGCTGCATGGAACCTTTTGCAGCTAGTCGGATGTTCGACATTCAATGTGAGTATTTTGAAATATAGGACACTGAACTGTGTTGACACTGTGTTGTTAGAAGTATTTATTTATTATTATATTTTTTTAATTTGATTCTTTCTGTACTCTTTGTTATTGTACAATAGCTTTTTGGTACACTCATTTAGAGCCAGTTAAAGGTATATAGAAATGTTTGGGCATCTGTCTCTTTTGTAGTTGTTTGTGGTAATAGTCTTTAATAATTAGGATGGAGAAGGGAACCATACTTTTTGTTTGTGAGTTTCAAAGCATCTTCTTGATTCAGTTGACCAAAAGAACGTCTTTCTTATTTATCCAAAAAAAGAGAAAAAGAATCTCTTTCTTCTTACCCCAGTTGTCCATGTGAATGTATATTGCAACTTTATTGTCCATCACCTTATCTATCTTATACAGGCGAGGTTTTGGTTCCTAAGACTGATTTTTTATGTATTGAAAATTCTTAAGTTTTTATTGTTTTTAAGATAAAAACAATTCATAGATATTTTTAGTGTCTTTATTTATTCTAATGTGGGTTGTTGATTTAATAATTTGTTTTCATGAATTGAGATGGAAAGGGTGCCATATCAATTTTATTTATTGATGTAATTCATAAGAAGTGGGCTCCTCACCTTTGCATGCCTTTCCTGGAAAAACATTTTGTTGTAGAATCATGTTAAGTTCAGTGTATTTGGCATATTGTTTTCTTATCATTTTAACTCTTTCACCTTGTGGATGATCATAGTTACACCTTTTGAAGTTGCTGACTCAATGAACGTTCTATTGGGAATTACTATATTTTCCATCAGCATACTGTGGACTGTTGGTGGCGGCTCCTCTTATCGATACATGCCTCTTGATGGTTTTAAGTAGGGGGCGGTCTTACCATGTTTGTAGGGAAACCAATAGATCTGCTGATTGCCTTGCATCTTTTTGTACAATTTCTAGTGTTAACATTGTCATGAATTTGTTGAGTAATTAGGATCAGCATGGGCCTTGGTGAGTAAATTCTACACTGCTCTTCTACAATTATCTGTGTAGAAGCCCGGAGGTGGTTTCAGTTCAAAATGAACCTATAACCTTCTGTGAGAACTAGGCAGAGAGGGGATATACAATAGAAAAGCATGTGAACAAGGTTCTGATGTTAGGATAGAGGTAACATCCGAAGGGAAAGAAAAAGTATGCTTACTCTAGAAAACTGCTGTATATGTAGTCCAACTTGTTTTCTACTCTCTATTCTTTCTGTTCTCACTAGTCTTTGGGTTTCAGGTGGTTCATCCTTCTACTTATTTTCTTCTTAATAATAAATTTTTATTATGTTGCCAATCAAAACAAGGAAATACAAGAAGGAAAAAATAATGAATGCACAATATGACTACCAAGTACCAATAACATTGATATTGATGCAGATACTCTTGCAAATTAAGGACTTATTATTGGGGATAGACAAATGTACGAATTGCCTACAAATAAATGCTCGTGCTTGCAGTGTTATTCTGATATTGTCTGCATGTTTTAGTTGCATGGGGCTCTCTTTAGCTATCACCTTAGGGCTGTTAATAGGGGATTGTTGGCAACAATCAACAATAAGGATTAGAAGAATGGTTGTAAGCCACATGAATTTTCTGTCGTCTTTTCTTATCAAATTTGAACAATTAATAGCTTCCCTGCTGGTTTGTTCTTTTTCTTTTTTTAATCTTTCTAGCAGACATGCTGTAGTAATCTCCCTCTCTCTCTCTCTCTCTCTCTCAGTTTCAATTTTCTTCTAAATCTATATTTGAGTAGTAATTTTTACATTCAGAATTTTAGTTATTTGATCCGTGTGAATTTTAGGATGAACAGAGAAGGCTATACTTTTATGGGGCATTGTTTCTTCCTCTTAGACAAGTTATATACACGGACACTAAAGCGAAGAAGGTAAGCATGGTTATTTCTTTTGCCACATTCTACATATTTTGTAGTTGTAGGTTTAAATCACTACTGATGGATTTTACTGTACCGAATGTGATGTAATATGATCTCTATAGGCTCCATTTTCTCTTTTCAACTGACATTACCATTGACTTCATGCCATGAGAACAGGAAAATGTTGGTTTGATATCCAATTTCTACTATATTTATCCAATCCACAAATATTTTGACCAGATTAAAGGTAGTATCAATAATAAATTTGCTGTCAATATATTTTATTTTGGACGCATCAACCCTGGTAGCAAAATTCATAGCATCTACATCTGCATCCCTAGCCCATCATTTATGGATTTATTTCTGAAGTGACATTCAAAACCTGTATTTACAGTGAAACATCTCTAACAGTATTTTGGAGCTATCCCCTACCTTCAATCTTAATATTCATGTCCTTGACCTGTTTCCTTTTATACTGCTGTCCGGATTTTACAAGCACCAGTTAATGGAGAAGCATTCTGCTTAATCCCACACCTCAACTTTCCTTTATGGGTTTGTACTGAAGTACAAATTACCCTTATCACTTTCCATCATAACGTCATCATTTATGGTTTGTGACTTATCTTTTGATTTTATATCCGCTCTCTTGTTTTAAATGACAAGCTGAATCCAGAACTCATTAATCAGATCGTGGAATGGTGTGTTAACTTGGAGTGGAACTGGGGTGTCAAATTTAAAAAAATTTAGAGAGATGTTTTGTCTCTCATGTTTTTGGTGTACCAATTGATTTTGGTATGGTTTCACATTCAATATCTAAACTGATCTGGTCATTGGATTCATGTTATTAAAATTGACAGTTTTTCTAATATTTCCATGATATGATTTTATTTCACATTCATATCATTTTGATCGAATGTTATTCATGTTATTACAATGTTTCTGTTGGCATGTATGTAAATGTTGGCCAAAGAATAACTTTTTGATACTCAACTGTTTGATTCTTTTTTCCTTTTTTTTTTTCTTTAATTTCTTCTTTGGAATTCCATTGAAAGACTAAATGGATGCATCATTATATGTAAATTTTCTGTTGACTTTTCACCGTCCCAACTACTATGACATCACAACTGCCAAGTGTTTCGTATTCTTAGATTTCTATTGAATTAATTAATGGATGCATCATTATATCTAAATTTTATATTGACTATTATCTGCTTTCATAAAAGATGTAAAAATAAATAAATAAAATACCGACTCCGTCAAGTGAGTACTTTTCTGTATTTACTTTGTGTTCCTCAACTTATATGGTAATTTATAGTGATATAATAATTTAGAAATGTGTATCTATTCTTCTTTTGTTATTTTCTGAAGTATCAATAAATATTTCAATGGTCACGCAATGTTTCTAATGTTTATGTGTTCTACAATATTTCGACATTGCATGTTTAACATTTCTAACATGTTTCTATATTTTAAGCGACTGTCTTCTCTACTGACACCAACATTTTAAGCCTTGATTGGATTTGCTTCATTTTTGAGGTCTGCTCTAGGTAAAGAATGACTAATGTGGATTGAGTGTTCTTTGTCTTGATTGACTTTTGCACCAAAATTATCGTAAATATGGGCTTAGTGACTATACTGCCTACAATATAGCAATTTGCATTTTATTTCCCCCAAATCACCCCCACCCCCCGAAAAAAAAAAAATAGTGACTTGCTTTCTTATAAAATCTTGATAA
Organism: Platanus orientalis; assembly: GCA_025762735.1. NCBI lineage: Eukaryota > Viridiplantae > Streptophyta > Magnoliopsida > Proteales > Platanaceae > Platanus > Platanus orientalis. Next base: position 13,276 of record JAOXJP010015653.1, on the reverse strand, counting down.
TCTACAGAGTAGATTAATCTTTTAGCTTTAATAAATAAGGTGGGTATGTTTTTGATTATGGGGAAATACCCAATTTACACAGAGGATGTTTTTCGTATCTCATTGGTGGGTATACAACTTAGTCTATTCTAGTGGGGCTGTGGAAAACTGCTTCGTAAATTGCTCAGAGCAAAACTGTGTTGAATTTTTGAAAATATTGGACCAATGAAACAAAGATGCTTTGATTCTCTTGGTCACTCACCGAATCATGCATTATGTTCGTATTGTATTACCTACTTCCGGTAGTGTTGAACTCATATCTTCTAAATACCATCTATTTCTCTCCTCTCAAAGATCCCAGCAAAGAACAAAAGGGTAGGGGTGTGTATGGGTCAGGTTTGGGTTGAGCTTTGTTATGCCCGAGGTACTGTCTGTTTTTTTTCTATATTTTGGGCTTGGACTGGGTCCAGGCTGGCCTGGTGTGCAGCCCTACAAAAGGGAAAATCCTTCATAAGATCTTATCTCAAGAGCCAATCAGGCTTCCTGGTTTACTGGAGAAGACATCATAAATACAATGAATAAAGAGATGGTTTGTACATATACTCTCTGCACATTACACATGGATTAGGAATAACAATATTTCAATTGGTAATATTGTCAACTATTGCAATCTATCCAATACAACAATCCAAGCAAAAACCTCCACTTTACGGGGAACCATATGGTCCCAAATCTGCTCAATAAGTGATTACTCCACGGATGGCCTCTTCAAAATAACAGTTTTATTTGACAATTTTTATTTTCATTTATATCTATTTCAGTTGCTATTTATATAATGGGTATATGATTTTCATTTATATATCATCTGATCTTTGGTTTTTGATATTGTCTATTGCATGATTTGTACTACTTTATAATTATTATATTATAATATAATGAATGAACCGGATAGTCATAGCATATTGGGTTTGTTAGGCCAGTGTGTGATGCAGCAGCATTATGGTGGTTAGAGGAGTTACCCATCATGGAAGCCAAGGTCAAGATTTCCTTAGAAATCTAAGAAAATTGCATGCTGTCCACATGATTAGGTTTAGTTTTCTTTGAGTTTCTTTATGTTTTGTGGGTTTTAGAGGGTTAATTTGATGTAATAAGGCCTTTTGAGCCATGGAGGGGTGTTAGACGTAATTTAGGAAAGTTTTAGAAGCTATTTGAATGTTTTTATTTTAGTTTTATAGGGTTTTTTTATGCTGGCTGTATGACACTGAGGGAGGGGTATTTTGGTCTAAAATTGTTTAAAGGCTTATAAAAGATTCTTATTTCTCTTTTGTTTGAGCAGTTTCGAATTTTAATAAAATTTCGAAGTTATTGAGAGCCTCACGGCTGGACTAGTATCTTCCCCTACCTCTCACGATCAAAGGTGAGCCTTTCCTCTTTATTCTCTCTCATATCTGTATAGTTTCTAACTTTAATCTTCTCCAACATGTGTTCTCTCTCTCTCTATTCCTTTTGTTTTTCTCTCTTAAAATTCTGATTCCTTGACTTCTTTCATCTATTTTCTTCATCCATCTTCATCCTTGCATTACATCCTTCTTGAATTTTGTGTGCGCAGAAAATTTTCAGCACATACCCTACAGGTTTTATCACTTTTCACCATCAAAATTTCAATTCCTTTCAAACCCTAACCCATCTTAGCCCACTAAATACATCCATGCACTTTTCCCCAAATTCCCAAATTTTGAATTTTTCCCACTTTTTGCAAAACCCTAATTCATCAATTTCCCCCCTAGCCGCTAGACCACCCTAAACCTATTTTATTTTAAATTTTCTTTTATGAAAGTATTATCCACCTCAAATAAAGGGGTGCGGTAGGGTATCCCCTCGTGTCTTCTATTTTCTAGGGTGTCAATTTCAAAATCTCCCAATTTGGGGATTTTCGAAATTCCTTCTTTCCCATTCTTTCTTTCTTCCATTCTAATCGAATTCTTTTAATTCATCATTCCTTTTATTTAATTGAAGCTTCTTGAGTTGAATTAATTCATTCTTGTATTTTATTTATTTAAAATTTGATTTCTTGATTTGTAATTTGTAATTTTTAATTTCTAGCATATATTACATTCAAGAATCAATCTTTATTGCTTCAATATTTTGTTTAGGCTTTGGTTCAATTATTTTCTATTGTAGGAGCTTAATCCCATTGGGATCCTACATCAAATTGGTATCAGAGCAAATTACCAACTAATTCTATTCTAGTTGGGGGATCCTTTCTTGAACAAAAGCCTAACTTCTTCCTTGTTCCTAAGCTTCTTATTCCAAAATTCACAGTATGTGGATATTCTTTATTTTAGGGCTCCTTCAAAAGTGTCCCAAATTAATTTAGGGCTTATGACAAGGCTTCTGGATTATTGGCATCTCCTAAAACTGTTGAACAGTCCCAAAACCCTTTCCACGAATTTCAGGGATTTCCTAAGACCCTAAAATTTTCACGAGAAGCCTAAACACCTTAGTAGGGATCAATAATAATGATTTGGTAGCTGAGGTTAAGAAATAGGGCTCGTGAATTGGAGTCCACCAAGGAAGAGTTGACCACTCGCATGGATCGGCTTGAGGCGAATGTAGAAGCTAGTTTTAATGATATGCATACCTACATTGAGAAGGCTGTAGAAATGTTTATGGCGATGCAAATGAAAGGGAAGGAATCAGTTCGTCTAATTTAGTTCCACAAGTTTAGACTACAATGTGAGATTCTTCTCATACGATACAACATGAAGTGGCTCATTCTAGGCAAGAGCAGAATCACAGGGTTGTGAATCAGCCAAATGCTATACCTTATGAGGTTGACAGACACATTAGGGTGGAATTGATGGATGTGTCAGATTTCGATGGCGAGCAGAGTGTAGATATCTTCCTTGATTAAAGCATTGTGTGAAGGTTTTCTTTAAATGACACGAGGTACAAGAAGGACACAAAATTCAATTTGCAATAGCAAAATCACAGGGACAGTTAGGATTTGGTGGAGCACCTATTAAAAGTCATTTCATGTCAAGCAATGATGACATTACAACTTGGGGCAAAATGAAAGTAGCTATGAAGAAAAGGGCTGCTCCAAGGGATTACAAGTAGATGACACACATTCAGCTGACTCAGCTCAGGCAAGACAATTCAAGTGTTGGAGAGTACACTAGCCAATTCCAGCATTTTGCTATTGGAGTATGCTTTAGATGGACAGTTGAGATCCTAGTGTCCATGTCCAGGCGGGGTTTACATCCGCAAATCTTCAAGGGTTTATGTTTCAAGTACTATCCATTAGTTGATAAGGCTATCCAGGCAGCTTAATAAATTGAAGACAACCATTGGATATGTAAGAATACCTATGTAGAGACAGTTTTCAGAGGGGTAGTGATCAATGGGTCTTCGAGTAGGCCGCCTAGCAGATTTCAACATCAGATCAAGACTTCTTCACCACCCAAGATATCATGTCAGATCTCACTATCAAGATCCAAAGACTCAAAGGGTTCAGTAACCAAGCCTAGGATGGATCAATGTAACCAAGCTTAAGATGGATTAATGTTTCAATTGCAAGGGCTATGGACATCACAAATCTTAATGCCCTAGAAAATTTGTGGGACTTGCAGAAAAGAAGCCTGCATAAGAGGATGAAAAAGTAGAGGTTTACGAGCCGAGCATAGAAATGATCCTAGAGGTTGAAGCATTAAAGGAAGACGAAGCCAGAGAAAGAGAAAAGAAAGGGTTTATAAGGCTTCTACATCCTATGCTATGCAGAAGATAAGTCTAGTGAAGCTCAAGAAGAAAAAGATTCCTCTTTACCATTGCAGCCTGCATCAAATGGTGGGGCATGAATTCTTGGACCCCCACCCAAACTCAACAGGATTGAGTTTTCTAAGGAGGGGGGGGGGAGAGAATTGATGCGGCAGCATTATGGTGATTAGAGAAGACATCCATTTTGGAAGCCAAGACCAAAATTTTCCAAGAAATCTAAGAAAATTGCATGCTGTCCACATGATTAGGTTTAGTTTTCTTTATGTTTTGTGAGTTTTAGAGGGTTAATTTAATGTAATAAGGCCATATGAGCCATGGGGGTGTTAAACATAATTTAGGAAAGTTTTAGAAGCTATTTGAATGTTTTTATTTTAGTTTTATATAGCGTTTTTTCCATGGTGGCCGTACAACAATAAGGGAGGGGTATTTTGGTCCAAAATTGTATTAAGGCTTATGAAAGCCTCTCATTTCTCTCTTGTGCAAGTAGTTTGGAGTTTAAATAAAATTTTGAAGATATTGGGAGCCTCATGGCTGCACTGGTATCTTCTTCTACCTCTCATGATCAAAGGTGAGTACTTCTTCTTTATTCTCTCTCATATCTCTGTAGTTTCTAACTCTATTCTTTTCCAACACATGTTCTCTCTCTCTCTCTCTCTCTATTCTTTCTTTTCTCTCTTAAAATTCTGATTCTTTGACTTCTTTCATCTATTTTTTTCATCCTTCATCATCTTTTATCATCTCTCTCCCATCTCCCATCTTTTTCATCCTTACATCACATCCTTTTTGAATTTACTGTGTGCAGAAAATTTTCAATACACATACCCTACAAGTTTCATCACTTATCACCATCAAAATTTCAATTCCTTTCAAACCCCAGCCCATCTTAGCTAACTAAATACATCCATGCACTTTTCCCCAAATTCCCAATCCTAAAATTCTCAAATTTGAATTTTCTCCAATTTTCCCAAAACTTTAATTCATCAATTTTCTCCCTAGCAGCCGGACCACCCTAAACCTATTTTATTTTTAAAAAAAAATTATAAAATTATTATCCACGTCAAATAAGGGGGTGCGGCAAGGTGTCCCCTTCGTGTCCCTTAGTTTCTATGGTTTCAAATTCAAAATCTCCTAATTTGGGAATTTTCAAAATTCCTTCTTTCTCATTCTTTTTTTTTTTTTTTTGAAATATCTCATCAAATTCTCTAAATTGATCATTCCTTTTATTTAATTGGAGCTTATTGAGTTGAATTAATTAATTCATGTCTTTTATTTATTTAAAAATTAATTCCTTAAATTGTAATTTTTAATTTCTAGCATATATTACATTCAAGAATCAATCTTTATTGCTTCAATATTTTGTTTAGGCTTTTGCTCAATTATTTTTTATTATAGGGGCCTAATCCCATTGGTATCCTACATCAATGTGTCTAATACTTCTTGCCCCTCTTTGACAATGGCATACTTGTCTGTGTCTAAAATACATAGGTAATTTCTGATGTGGTATTCCAATGATGATTTAATCATCAGTGATCTCATTAGTTTTCTTGAGTTCTATCATAATCTGTCTGATGCAGGATGGCCAGGGGGCCAATGGAATGGGTCTAATGCCTAAATAGACTCAAAATAGACTTAATATAGGGCTAAAACAGATCAACATGAAAAGGCTTTTTTTTATCAATAAAGATAATTTTATTTATGGATAAGAATGCAAGAGGATTACATTCGTATCTAGGGAATATAATGCATAACTTTTACACATAGATGATTGGGTCACAGTCAAAGATCCATTGATGCTGCTGGAACTGCAGAAATGCCCTTACATGGGACAGCCATGCATACATCAGAGATAGTGCTTGATGTGGGAGTGTTTGTGTATCCACCATTGAGTCTTCAAACATCCGATGGTTCCATTCTTGTCATATGATCCATACCACCACTGTTGGAATAGTTTTCCAAACAATTTTCCCTTGACCAGATAACTTGCTAGGGCTCCCTTGACACCATTCTTCTAGCAGCAGCTTCTTAGAGTCATGAATCACCCACCCCTTCTTGAAGTGTTCTATAAGGATGTTCTATAATGATTGAGCTACCGGGCAGTGAAGGAATAAATGCTAAAACTGATTTAAAATTGGAGCAACACCTATTACATTGATGTTCTATAATGAGTGATTTAGAATTGGACCAACCATAATTGGAAAGATGCCTTGGAAGGCATCTTGAACTTCCATATCAGCCTTGAAGCAATACGTTCACTATCATCCTCTCTAAGCATCCTATAATAAGATGGTACGGAGAAGCTCCTTTGCTGTCCCCCACCCATAGTCTTTTGTCTATTTGCTCTTGCCTCCCCATAGACACACCATGCAGCCTTGCTAGAAGATGAGCCATTGGCTCCATCTCCCAATCAGAGTCATTTCTTAGATGTAAATCCCACACAATATTGCCCTCTTCCCTACCACAATGCTCTTCTACTGTTTCATCTTTACACATTGAAAGTTGATAAAGCATAGGGAGTTCCACCGCCAATTCCCCTTGCTCCACAGGAACACTTGTCTTCTTCCATCCCATTAGGTGGAATTTTTTATCCCTGTTCTGCGCTGCCCATTGGAAGTTTCCACAAGTCTTTGCCATCCGTAGTATTACCAAGTAAGGAACTGAAAATAGCGATAAGAAATATTGGGGTATACTAGATAGGAGACTTCTATCCTTCGAGAGGTATCTGCCTTTCAACACTGATAATCGCATTTCCATTCTCTCTATCACTGGATCCCATGTAGCTTTAGATTTGTACTTTGTGCCCAATCGTAGACCCAAATAAGTGGTTGGAAGCACTACAGTTTGACAGCCAAGAATGTTGGCTAACTCTGTAATGTTCGCTACATTCCCAACCCCAAACACCCTGCTTTTCCTCAAATCAACTTTCAGCCCCACTTTGGCTTCGAAAATTAATATTATAACCTTTAGATTTTGCATATTACTTCAGTTTTCAAGAGAAATAATGAGTCATCGGCATAGAAGTAAGGGAATTTTAGGACCTTCCTCGGCGACTTTGCTGCCCTCTATCAATTATCAAACCCAATTGTTTGGCATTTACATACAATCAGCTTGCTTAAGACTTCTGTTACAAGATTAAATATAAATGGGGAAAGAGAGTCACTTTGCTTTAGCCCCCTACTCGTACAGAGATCTCATTGTCCAAGGCTGATATAGTGACACCGTGGATATAAAAACCTTGATCAATGTCCTTCATTTCTTACCAAAACCAATTCTCATCATAACATAGTCCAAACATTCCTAGTTAACATGGCTATCTGCCTTCTCCATATCAATCTGGCATACCACCCCTTTCATTCCTTGCATAATCCATGTGTCAATACACTCATTTTCCATAAGTGAACAGTCAAATAATTGCTTTCCTTTAATGAAAGCAAAAAAGGAATTACATAGTGTTGGTCCTGTAACTACAGGGTGTTGGGAGGGGTGGACTGGAAATAGACTTTGGCTTTTTATGCACAAAGTGCCTACTCATGAGACTTGAACTCGCGTTTTCACTCTGCCAGTCCAAGCCACTTCCATTCCACCAAAGCAATGACCATTGCACCCCTTGTTGAGATATATTGTGTTGAGAGTAGGATGGTCCAGTATATTGTATACAACTTCATGTATAGTATACCATTACTTATGGTATACAAAACCTTTATTACGTATAAATACATTACGTAGTGAGTGGAAAAGCACTCATACGATTCCCACGTTGCTTTGGTGCAATGGTAATGACTCGGGTTGCCAGCGTGAAAACATGGGTAAGGGTTTGAGTCTCATGAGCAACCACTTTCAGCAAAAAAAGCAAACGGCTAGGTCTGTCTCCGGTCCAACCCTCCCAGCACCCCGTAGTTACAGGACCAATACTGGGTAATGACCTTCTTTCTCATCTCCTTTTCTCTCTTTTTCTTCTTATTTAGGTCACAAATCATCTTTATCCAATCCAAATTGGTATTAGAGCAGGTCAAGAATACGATTGAAGAATACTGGAATTGACGAGCTACAAAAAGAAGGGATGACGTCAGTGTCCGTACGGTTGACATCAGCCAGGCCATACAGGTGTCAAACCTAGGGTTTAGGTTACAATGCTCTACAAAGTATTATACATGTTTTTCAGATTTTTTTGAGCCATAGAAAAGTGTTTTTTGAGCACTTTTTTGGTAGAAAAAAGACCATATTTGAGGAAATCGCTTGATCTAATCAGATTGGGAGCTTTTTTAGATGTTGATTTGAAGAGGATGGATTGTTTTTCATAAGCTTTCATACAAAACAAGTCTCACTTGATTTGGTTGAGTTTTAAGGGAGTTGCGAGCATTTTTCTTCAATGTTTTTTACGCCCAAGCTTATTTTTGCAATTTTCAAGAGAAAAAGGGGGGAATTGATGTGGGACATGATTACGTATGTTCTTGTACTTTTGTGTATTATGGTAATGATTTAAGGAATTTTTAGATGTGGTTGAAGCTGTGTGAGAGTGTTTGCTCACTTTCGGGCTAATCCAATAGTGCCTCCGTGTGTGGGTTGTTGTTCAACAGTGTGTAAGACCTGTGTAGGTCTAGTGGTGTGTGGATTAAGTTTGGGGTGACTTCAAAGACAAACATTTATGAAGAAAATCAGAAATCGAGCCAAAGTTTGGGTGAATCAGGTCGAGGCGATGTGAGCCACATTCCAATAGCTAGAGATTCATCTCAGGTATAGGTTCCCATTATCAAGTTTGATGGTAGTAATTATTTAATGTGGTCCAAATCAATCATAATCTATGTTTAAGACAAGGATAAAGAAGAATATATCACAGGTGAGATAGAGGCTCCTCCCAAGAATGACCCCCATTATAGGAACTGTAAAATAGAAAATGCCATGGTCATGGGCTGATTATTACATATGATGAGGCTTGAGATAAGCGAGCATTACTTATTTTTGGAGACTACCCATCAGATCTGGCAGTCACTATTGAAGTCTTATTTTGAAATGGGACATACTGCCAAGGTATATGAGCTACGACAAATGATTGCACAATTTAAGCAAGGGGATCAACCACTAGCTATTTACTATGCATCATTGAGAAAGTTATGGGAGCTTATCGCCCTTCGTGTACTAAAGTTGCCATAACCTACAAGGAACATATTGAAGAGATCCAAGTTTTTGAATTTCTGGCAAGGCTAAATTTAGAATATGAACATATCCGAGTTCATATTTTAAATATGCATCTGCTGCATTCCCTAGTCAAGGTTTATGCATATGTTCATCGGGAAGAGAGACGACGTGGAGTGATGAGCTTGGTTCCGTCGATCGAAAAATCAACATTTGTTTGGTGGTCGTGGTGGTTCTGCAAGATGAGGGCATGGTGGAAGAGTCCCCTTCATTTAAGATGATCGTGATAAGCTCAAGTGTGAGCATTGTGGTTGGTACAGACACAAATGATCAGTACTAGGATTTACATGGTCGTCCTCATGATTTACCTCACGTTAATCTCAAAGAGGTGGAGCCAGTAGTGGTAGGCGAGGAGGTAGACTTGGTGCTCACCAACCTAGTGCGAATTCAATAGTGGAGAAGTGGAATGAACTATCTTAGAAACCAGATCTGAAGAGGACTCTTGGATGCGAACACAAGAATTATGAACTTGATCTCCTTGCTACTGATTTTCTTCACCTTTTATCTTCTTCCTTCGTGTCTATACTTTGTGTTCAGTCTCCCCCTTTCCACTAACACCATTATCAAATTAATACAAAGGTATAGAACTAAGCATGTGGAGATTGATCGACACTTCATCAAGGACCATATCAAGTTTGAGAGCATTTGCATTCCCTTTATTCTGACTAAGTTTCAGCTTACAGATATATTTACCAAGGGATTTAGTGTTTCTCAGTTTATGTTTATTGTTGACAAGCTGGGAATGATGGATATCTTTTCACCAGCTTGAGGGTGAGTGTTGAGATGTATTGTGTTGAGCGTAGTTTGGTCCAATATATTGTATACAACTTCATGTACAGTAAACCATTCCTTATGGTGTACACAACTTTAATCACATATAAATATATTACGTGTTGAGGGAAAAAGCACTCATACGATTCCCAAATTTCTCTAACTTTTCTCTCTTCACTCTCCCCCTCCACCTTTTCTCTCTCTCTCTTTTTTTTTCTCATTTAGGTCACAAATCATCTTTATTGAATCCAACTCCACTACTGCGTTTTCATGAAAGCTCCTATGTAGATATTATATAGTATATACCTCTTCCAAACTTCGAGCTGGAGTTTTTGAGATAAATTTGTAGAAACTTCCCAACAAACTAATCAGTTGAAAATCTGAGCTCCACCACCACCCCTTGTTTTTTTTTGGAATAAGTGAAAGGAAATATTCAAGCTTCTACACATGGTAGTTGATGGCTGATGCAGGATGGGTAGTTAAATCCTTGAGTTTTTTGTGGGTAATAGGATCGAGTTTGACTTAAATAGCACTCTTGGTCAAGTTCAATCTCTAGTTATAACAAAATATGGAAATCAGGTCAAATGAGAATTTACCAAAATACCCCTACAAAATTGTTGGAATGTCGAAATTTAACATACTAACAAATGATTGATATAGAAGCAGTTCCACGAAGTTTTACCCCAAACCAATTCAAAAAATATATATAATATCAGGTCTGAATGTAGAATTTTAGTAGAACACAAGAAAATCAACAAACAAAATTAAAGCCAACACTTATTTGTAGATCCTTTGCACAACCATTTGAATATGAAGCTCAAAAAGTAAAACAACTCGTTTTAAGTTGTAACAATAGGGTATTCGAACCATAAAGAGATTGATGCAAGGAGCATACCATATCAAGAAGTTGGAGGACCATGGATATTCATTCATGGAGTGTCCTGTAATGTATAATTTTTTTTTATTTAAGGAGGTTTTTGCAATTATTTTAAGTTTTAGGGGGTTGAATATAATAAGACATGTTTGTCAAAGGGTAGAATATGACACCTTCTAGAGGTTGCTCGAGCAATCATGTTTACCATGAATGTGCCTATGAATTTTTTGTCTGAAGTCATTCAAATCGCTGTGTATTTCATAAACAGAATGCTCTCTCATGTCTTCTTGTATAAGTCACCACTTAAAGTCTTCTCCCTTAATCTTCCCTTGTTTCCTCTTCCTCCAAAAACCTTTGGTTGCATCTATTATGTTCATGCACTTAAATTTGATCGTTCTAAATTAGATCCTAAGGAACTCAAGTGTGTCTTTTTGAGCTATGGAGTTTATCAAAAAGGGTATGTGTTATCATCTCCCCACTTGTCACAAGTTTGTGTCAACGGATGTCACTTTATTTGAATTCATTCATTTCTTCTCGTCTAGTAGGACATATCTTCAGGGGGAGCAGTCTACGAGTAAAGAGTTTCCCTTTTCGGTTCCATCGCCGATCATGGTTTTAAAAATCGGTTGATACTGAGTCGATTTCTTAGTGTAAATCGGATTTCGTCAGGAATCAGTTCCGGATCGGATCGATCAGCCCTTAGATTGGTACTTTGAATCGGATGAATCGGTTGTTGGATCGGTCGGATCGGAATCGGCTAATCCGAGGCAATTTTTTAGCTTGTGCTTAGATCGGCACTAGATCGGCCGCTCCGGAACGGAATCAGGCAATTCATGACCTGATTGGATTGGAATCGGCCATGACTGATTCCGTTTTTTTAAACCATGTCGCCGATTCCTATTCCTATATATCACTTTGATGGAGTTAGTGATGGTAAAAAGGGGGGGGGGACTTAAAGAGCTTAGTGATGGTAAAAAGGGGGAGAAAGAGCTTCAATACTATATCAGAGAAAGAAGCAAGATGATGTACAAGCACAAAAGCAAGGTGATGTACAGGAACAAGACCTACCTTCTCATGAACTACTTCAAGAGTTTACTTCGAAGCTAGCTTCTGAGACAAGTATTGATTCTTCTCTAGTCCTTTACCAGCCTATTGCTCTTAAAAAGGGATTAAAGACATGTACCCAACACCCAATACTATGCATTGTCACCATCCTTTTGCAGTTTTTCCATTTCCCTGTCTTCTATTTTTGTTTCTCGCAGTGTATTTGACGTTGTTCTACACCCGTAATAGAGGAGAGCTATGGAAGAAGAAATGCAAACATTAGAAAGAATTAAAACATGGGAATTGGTTAACCTTCTGAGAGGGAAGAAGTTAGTTGGTTGCAAATTGGCATTTACCATTAAATATAAGTCAAATGGTATTGTGGATAGATATAAGGCAAGGCCAGTCGCAAAGGGGTTCACCCAAACTTATGACATAGATTATCAAGAGACATTCACACCGGTGGCTAAAATGAATTTAGTTCGAATTCTGATATCACTAGTAGCAAATTAGGGATGACCCCTATTGCAATTTGATGTAAAGATCGCCTTCCTACATGGAGATCTGGAGGAAGAAGTATACATGGCTACTATCGCATTCCAAAACCCATACATGTAAGGTTACGAATTTTGGTATGTGACATTAATCCTTTCATATCAATGTCATTCAAATTGCTTATAAATTTTTTGCATCTTTTCTGTCATATATGTGCAATGGAATTGCATTAACAAACCATAACCATTCCATTTCATTAAATTTAAAATCCACAAATCGTAATCCATAAATAAAATCCATATTCTGATATAATCCCAAATAATAACAAACCATTTCCATAAATTGAAACTTTAAACTAACCTATAACATCTCTTTAAGTAAAACTGGAATAATTGACTAAAATAGATTTCTAAACAAATACTGAAATAAAATAACATAATTTTTCATGATTAAAATAAATATCAAAATTAAAGTCTCCATCATCTCTAATCGCTATAACTCCACGTTATGGTCTATCTTGTCATCCTCATCATCTAAAAACAACAGTGTCAACTCTGTAAGTGTGACTGACTTTGTGAATAAATCGGAACACTACTTAACATGCTAAAATCATTAGGTCAGTGTGTATGAATATTTTCATAATCAAAACAAAACGAAACATGTTTTCAAAACAATTACTTTATATATTGAAAATAATGCTTCTAATCTAAGATAGAACAAATAACAGATCAAAACGGAAATCAAGATACATAACTGAACAGAAACATAATCTGAATCACAAACTGAAATACAAAATTGAATAATAGTGAAACAAACATATATATATGAGTACTAAAACAAATATTTGAATCCTCCCACATGTATTGCAAAATATATACAAATAACTAAATCATATACCAAAAATCTAATACATATAAAGTACTGCTAGATAACAGGTAATGTAACATAACAAAACAAATCCATCTATAATCCGATAGTAGGATACTACTATCTCATGTCTAGTGGCGAGCATCAACAAACATCGTCAATTAATGTGACTCGAGGAAGATGGTACCAGATTGCATCTATTTAAATCCGATGAGAGGCTCCATCAAATATTCTTCTTTGATGACAAAGGGGTCATATATCATAACTAATCATATATTT
>JAOXJP010015643.1:0-17561 GCA_025762735.1 Platanus orientalis | reverse complement strand
CCCAAGTAGTGGTCATTGCCTTTTTTTTGTGCCTTTAGATTTTGGTCTTTTGTTGGCACATTTGGATGCAAAGTGACCGTGTCCTTTGCATTCATAGCAAACGACTTCATCTTTGGAGATCTCTTTTCTCCTAGATGAATCCTTGGTTCTTCTAGAAAGAAATTTTCTTCTAAAGCTCTTAGCATTTTTCTTGTAAAATTTTCTAATGCCCTTTGTGATGAATGCCACTTCATCTTCAGAATTTTCTTCCAGGCTAGATAGTTCTTCTACTCTAAGAGTAACTCCCTTCTTTTTGACATTTGGTTTAAATGTTATTTCGAAGTTTTTAGGGACCGTACAAGTTCTTCCACTACTAAGGTGTCTATGTCTTTGTTTTCTTCAATAGCGGTTATCATAGGGGTGAACCTATCTAGAAGTGATCCAAGGATTTTTCTTTCTATTACATCCGATTTTAGTGTATCTCCAAGTCCCACCTTGGAGTTCACTAGGTCTTGAATTTTAGTGTAGAAGTCGATGAATTTCTCATCTTCTTCCATTCTAAGTTCTTCAAACTTGGTGGTGATCATTTGAAGCTTTGACTTCTTAACTGCACTAGTTCCTTCATGGGTTACTTCTAGTAAATTTCATGCTTCTTTAGTCGTAGTGAGTGAGCAAATCCACCTAAACTCATTTTGGTTCACAGCATAGAATATGACATTTAATGCCTTATAGTTTGCAATGTGTGCCTTCTTTTGGACATCATCCTAATCCTTTTCCTGTGTATATGGTCTCTTCCAACCTTGTTAGATTGACAATCATACCGTTAAGTCCATGGCTTGAAGAAAAGTACTCATCCATATTTTCCAATATGGGTAGTTATTCCCATTGAAGAATGGAGGCTTCGAGGTTGAGTAGGCTTCTTCTGGGTTTGCCATTTTGACTTAAACTCTAGGAATTAGATCTTCCCACTCCGATTGTTTTACAACATAAGAGCAGCCTATGCTCTGATACCAATTGAAAGTCTGGTTTTGATCCTAAAGGGGGGTGAATAGGATTTATTAAATTCTTTTGATTACCCCTTAATTAATTTTCACTTGATTAATGCTCAATTTGTAACATGAAAATTAATTCACTTGTCTTGTTAAAATAATTTTTTAATTACAAGTGTTATACAATGGCAATTAACAATGATGTTCTTATTGCAAGGTTAAATAATTATAATGAAAGAACATTTAATGAATTAATGACCATGCCAAGATAAAGAGAGATGTAGAGACAATTTGCAACACACAAACATCCACACACAACACAAGGTGTTATAGTGGTTCGGCACTTGGCCTTCGTCCACTTTTAAAGCTCACACTAAGCTTCTAGATTTTATTTAGATTGAATACAATTATAATCAAGGTAAAATTTTAGAACCTATACACACTCGGTGTTTGGAGTAAGTGCTAAATCTATTATCAGTGTCTCTGATGGAAATGGTCTACACCTTTAATATCTTTAGCGGAGGTGCTAAGTCTACACTACCAGTGTCTCCGGCGGTAGTGCCAAGGTCTACTCCCTGTGTCTCTGATGGAAGTGGTCTAACCTTTAGTGTCTCTAGCAAAGGTATTAAGGTCTTATGAAATTAAAATGAGTCAATACAAATTACCTCAAGAAGTTTATGTATTGTATAAAATTCTTTGAATGGTGGTTGTTCCTAAATGAATTGATAAGCCTTTTTCTTCCACTACACTCCCAAGCAATGCTACTTTGCTTTTTGGAGCTTTTTACGAGGTTTCACTTGATAATAAACCCTTCTCCTTACTTCCCTCTCTTGATCTTCAAGAATAGAGTGCTTGGGAATCACTTAAAGGCTCTTAAGATCTTCAATGAAGGTTCATAAAGAGAGCCTTGACTGTTGATGGATTGATTGCCTTAGGTTTTCTTCTCTTTGCACAGAAATCTCTCTCTTGGTATTCTCGTGTGTTGTGTTATTGTGCGACTCAATGAAAACCCTAATGTTCTTATAGGGGATGAGTCAGGCCGTGCACCCTTGATTTGGCATAATCCCTAAAGGAAAAATAATCCCCATCACTCATAAAATTTTATTTCTATATATTTTTTTGTGATGCTGCGATGTCAGATCGATTCGACACTATCGGATTGATCGGTTCAGATTGATCCGATATCTCAGACAAAAAGTCTCGAGACATGCCAGATTGATCTAAGGGCCATATCAAATTGATCCGACAACCCCTTGGATTTATCCACTAAGTGTGGATTAATCCAATACCCCTCGGATCGATCTGATTCTCCTGTTTTGCTACTATTTTTCTTTAATCTTGCACCTAACATCTTGGGACTTATGCAAAGTCCATGACTTGGTCCATAAGGCTACATAAAGGTGGTAGGTATCTCAAACCTATGCCTATCATTATTTTACCTTCATATACCTTTCTTAAGTTTGATGAAGCTTATGTCTTCAAGTCTGGAACTCCTACAACTTAAGAAAGGATCCATCATTGGCTTCAAGTGCTTGGAGTTTGTCTTCAATGGGACCTAAGGACACTTGATGATTACGATCATGACCAACATATGCACTATGCTCATGTCATGCCTAATCTACCACTCCATGTATTTTATACATTATGAAATTGACAATTACATCAACAATTGCCACATTTATTATTCCCTAATGATAAGGGCCTTTACATTACTTACACATTGGCACATTTTGTCACGCCCCGAAACTCGCATGCAAAAATCGGGGTAATATAAGTAAAAGCACATGTGCGCGGCGTCACAGATCTCAGAGTGTGACATTTCTTTTTTCTTGTGAAAGGAACTCTTACTTATCTTACCTAATTGCAGCATATTTTTTTTTTCATTTCCTATCCCAATTGTTTAACCTTAATAATCAACACAATGTAGCAGAAGCATAACCATAAGATAATAACATTCATCCATAAATTATAGCAGAATATAAACATACACATTCTAAACTATGTAGTGGAATAAAACAAGAAACTTTAATATCTACATCCAATAACTATTAATCTCATCCATCAAACTAAACACACCCAATAGGCCATCCAAACGGGCCAACATCATGTTCATCACCTCAAGTAAAACTACTAATTAATCGAATCAATCTTGTCTCAAACCCAAACTCTCATACATGAGTGTAGAAAATAAACAAATAGAAATGAAGTAACACAAACGGTTCGTTCATCCTCATAAACCATCTCTCTGAGCGAATCCTACAAAAGATCCCATGTTATAGGCCACCATCTAAAAAGGTGTTAAAAACATGGGTAAGCTATAAAGCCCATGAGAGAACATACATATTGTCCCATGGAATAAATCGAAGGTCACGAGTACGGAACAATACCAAATCAAAACAGATAGATATATATAAGAGTCAAACTAACTACAACACTAATCAAAATCTAATAAAAGTACAGAAGTAATAAGCCAAATCAACAAAGGTCTATAACTTAAATCAATAAAGTGTGGCTCATAAGGAAAATGCAATATGTAATGTGAATGTCTACTTCAAAATACTCATAAATAACTAGGCCTTGGCACCTATCAAATAAGTTGCCTTAGCTAATAGATATAAAAACTAATGCATGACCATGGAAGCCTAACGCAGCTCTTAGCCCAGGTGACCCACAAAGGTTTTCCCACAAACACACCTTAGATCAGAACAACTTAACACATGTAAGGTTCTTAAACCAAATCTCGTCAAAACACCTCGTAACAAATCCAACGGATTAGCCCACATAGGGCCTCTAACAAAACTGAAATCATATGACCCATGTAGGGTCTCTAACAAAATAGAAATCCCAAACAAAACTAGTGGGCACCTATTGCCATCTTCACCTATTGATGTGACCCGGTGATTGGGTACCTAAAACAAGTCATAATATCATCCTCACCTATTGATGTGACCCGATGGTTGGGTACCTGAAATGGATCATAAGACCATCTTCACCTATTAATGTAACCCAGTGATTGGGTACCTAAAATAAATCATAATATAGTCCTCACTTATTGATATGACTCAGTGCTAGGGTACCTAAAATGGGTCATAAGACCGTCTTCACCTATTAATGTGATTTGGTGATTGGGTACCTAAAATGGGTTATAAGACCATCTTCACCTATTAATGTGACTAGGTGATTAGGTACCTGATGAAAGTCCGGTTTCTATCCTAGAGTGCGGGTGAATAGGATATATAAAAATTATTTTTAACTTACCCCCAATTAAAATTCCAATTCAAGATGCTCATTATGGTACTTGGAAATTTAAATGCACTTACAACTATGCTTCAATTATTGTAACTACAAGTGCAATGCAATGGCAATTTTTGATCTTTCAATTACTTTAAGATTTTACTTAATTACAAATGTGAAAGATATGAAATGATAAACATGCCCTGTAAACACACATAGAGAGACAATACAATTTACACCACATGTAAGCCAACTACACAATATTTATAATGGTTCGGTACTCAGGCCTACATCCACTTTCAAAGCTCCCAATTGAGCTACTAAATTTTATTTAGATTGAAGTGCATTACAATCAAGGTTAAAATTACAAAACCTATCTACTTGCAAAATAAGCTCTATTACCAGTGTCTCTGATGAGAGAGGTCTATACCTGGTGTCTCCTACGGGTATTGGTCTATACTACCGGTGTCTCCAGCGGTAGTGCTATAGTCTACACCCAGTGTTTCCGGCGGGTGTGGTCTACACCCGGTGTCTTTGGTGGGTGTTAAGGTCTCACAATAAACTATATTAAATCGAAAGGTCAATGTATTGCTTGATGCTCATATAGGTGGTTGCTCCTCAGTTGAGCTTGTATGCCAATCGGTTCCACCAAGCCTCCAAGAGTGCCTCTTGCTTCTTAGAGCTTCTTGTAAGGGTTTACTTGGGAGTAAACCCTTCTCCTTACTTCTCTCTTCTTGTTCTTCAATTAGAGTGCTAGGGAAGCACTTTAGATAGCTCCTTGATCTTCAATAGATGCACATAAATGGAGCTAACTTGATAGTTGGTGTGATTGAATGCCTTGCTCTCCCTCTCAAGATTCTTCTTCTTGTTTTGATATGCCCTTCTTATGTTCTTAAGTGTTGGAGAGCTCTCTTGAGCTTCTCTTATACTTATAGGGGACGAGCACAGTTGTGTACCCTTGATTTGGCCTCTAACCCAACGGTCAAAAAATCACAGACGTCGATCTGATATATTTTTAAAATTTTTGCGATTGCAGATAGATCCAACACCCCCAAATTGATCTGGTGTCTCAATCTTAGACACCCGAGCTTTATCGGATCGA
Source organism: Platanus orientalis (assembly GCA_025762735.1). Lineage (NCBI taxonomy): Eukaryota > Viridiplantae > Streptophyta > Magnoliopsida > Proteales > Platanaceae > Platanus > Platanus orientalis. The sequence goes on along the minus strand of JAOXJP010015643.1, from coordinate 12,257 downwards.
TCCACTAAGTGCAGATTGATCCGACCCCATCTGGATTAATCTAATTCCCTTATTTTTCTACCATTTTGCCTAGAACCTACTCCCATTCACTTGGGAACCTATGTAGGTGGCATGGATTAGTCCATAAGGCTAAGTAAAGGTCATTTAATCTTTTTAACCTATGTCTATCATGTTATATACCTTCACAAACCTTTCTTGAGCTTGAGGAACCTCGAGTCTTCAAGCTTTTGAACCTTGGCAGACTTGGGAATGGATCATCCTCGGGCTTTAAGTGATTATAGCTCATCTTCCATCTTGGGAACCAACTACTTGATGATTATAACATGACTTAAGATATGCAATGTGCTCATGCCATGCCTAATTTACCACTCCATGTATTTTATACAATATGGAATTGATAATATACATCAACACAAGCTTGTTGCTCAACAAAACTTTGAATTATACTAAGCCCGCATGGCACGGACTTACAATAAGAAGGTTAAACTTTGCTCCTTTACAAAGGGTAAACATTTCGTCATTGCACGATGGCCACTTAACCCTAATAGGAGGAAATAAGGAAATTTTGTTTTTAAGTGGGATGGTTCATATGGTGTCGAGAAAGCCTATCCTAATGGTGCCTACCTCCTTCGAGATGTTGAGGGAACCAAATTCTCCCTATCACTAATGCTAGATTCCTAAAGAAGTACTACCCCTTAATGCTAGGTACTAGCCTTCAACGAACTATGTTGGTTTAATCTTGTTTGGAATAGGTACATAGGTAGTCTGAGTTTTACATATCTTAGATGCAACTGTAATCTCTAAAAAACAAAACAAAATTGCCAATTTCACTGAAAATAAGCAATGACAATAGGGTGCAAAATTTAGGCAAACCCTAGTCCTAGGTTAAGGGATCCTAAGGGAAAAAAATGAAAACATAATAAATAAAGCATGATGAAAATGGTGTGGTGAAAACCCATATGAGCACCGTGAGTAAGAAAAATCCAATCATGTTAAGATCAAATTATCGCTAATCTCATTAAAAACCAGCAATGAAAATAAGATGCAAAATTTAGGTGAATTGCAATCCTAATGTCCAACCACTAGGGGCAAAAAGGGACAAATATACCCAAAAGCCTACAATCAAACTATGGCTTGGCTTGATCCTATTCTAGGGTACGTAGGCAGTCTGCCAAAACTAAGAGAGATGCAGCCCCACCACCATCAACATCCTACTCTTTTCGACAAGAACCATATCATTACTTTTTGTTACTACATGATAGATTTCTCATGGGGGTGTGAGAATTAAATAAAATAAACGCAGGGATGGACATATAAAAGGAAGATACAAGTTAATTAAAAGAAAATTTGTTTATAAAATGGCCATTTACACAGCCTATTACAACGATATAAATTAGCCCGATTACAACAATGGGCACCCAAGACCGCCCTATGGTGCACTTTTAGGCTCCTCTAGTACCTCAACCTCAGGATGGGTAAATTCAAGCAATTTCATACGAAGCGAAGGCAACACCATTGCATCATGTGCCACATCCACATTAGACTGTTCCATGTTAAACTTATATAGAGTCTCTGCAGAAAGCCCATGTCGTCGTTTGTTCTGTTGACCCATCAATTCACCTTTGTAATGATTCAGGACAGAGATGATGCAACAAATGGACTTGGTGGTATGATCCAAAAACAGTTTGCAAGCTTCTAAGAGGTTCATTGCTTTGTTATTATGCCTCTTCAGTGCCTCCATTTAGGCCATCAAATCGTTTGCATCTTGCAACAGCAGAGTGAGCTCATCCAAGACATGAATCTATTGAGACGTTAGGTCAGCTAGACGAATCTCTTCTTCCCTAAGCCACGAACAGATAACTTCTTCAAGCCCCTTTATCATTATGATGTCCTTCGCTTCACCCAATTTAGACAAGGCATCTAGGATACACTCTATGGTACCACTAAATTTTGAGTTATATATATGCACCTCTATGTGGTATAGGTTGTTTATAATTTCCTCCTGAATGGTAGGGAGATCAGCGTCCTCGGGAGTCAGGGCAACCAGACGATGAATTAGCGAGTTCCGTTCCCTATAGGCCTCCTTTACTCACCCCTCAACCTCATTAGGAGTAGGGTCCATCACTATATCTACAAGACATGCTTGAGGAACTTATGATGGTTGAATGCATAAATGACAAAAGTACAGAGTATGGTACATACCACGATCAAATAAAAGCATAGGATTCTCTTCCCTTATAGAAGTAGGGACATTTTCACCCTACCTCATGCGAGACATCAGTGTAGCAGACATCTCACCCTGCTCGAGAATGCTATCTGACCTACTCTTGGGAGCCATATCCTACAAAATAAAAGACAAGATGGGAGTTTAGTATCTCTGGTTAAAGACTTCCCTTATACAAATCTTTGAATAAGGATTTTCTTACTAATACAATCCTTAGAGTCTAATGAAGAAACAATGGGGGCAACCCTCTTATTTATAAACATACGAGTACCTGTGACTCTCCATGAAAAGTGCACTGAAAAAGGAAGGGCAAGCGACACGTTCGTTTTATTACAATGGCTCGAGTTTAAAGCAACATGAAATAGTGGACCTCTTTTGATACAATGCTTCAATGCCGATGTCAGAAGAATGTTGCTAAAGGCGCCTCAAGGATACACCATTACACTATCCTCATTAGGAGCATATTATAGCACTTATATGGCAAACATAGGCATGGTCTTATTGGGTTGTGGCAACATTGATACCCTTAATTGGCTCCTAGTATACATATTTATGACTTTTATAATGTTAATCATACTCGGCTCTTATAATTTTAACCCTACTTGACTCTTATAATGTCACCTATACTTAACTCTTATAATGCCAACCCTTTCTTTCCCTTATAATGCCAAAACCTAAATGTCAACATGACATTCAGCGGGACTAACTCTTATAATGTTGGTTCAATGTATTAAGGTTTTGAAATGATTATATAAGCATATACACTATGTGTCCAGTTTGCATACAAAGAAAAACAACCAAAAGGGAGAAATTGCAAGAAAGACAATAAGATGGTGGTGACAAAAGCTCTATTTTATTCCATTTATCAAAAAGGATTACATTATTCTTTTGGGAAAGCTGAAAGAAGGCATCCACATAAGTCTTCCTCAGAGGCAAGGGAAGCCCACACTCGATCACCCCGTGCAATAAATTCTTCACGAAGGTGATCCATGGTGGAAGAGACCACAACAATTCTTGACTCAAGGGTAGCCCCTTCCGCCTCCTTTGCCTACCGAGCAGCTGTAAGATTGTAATCTAAGCCTATATCTTTAACAACTCCACCCTAGCACTGGCTAGCTCGGCATCAACATTGGCCACCGAGTCATAGATCCGGTCAAGATTTTCTATCAAAGCTTTCTTCTCGGCCTCTACAATATTCAAATTGGCTTGGGCTTCGACATTGCCCTCAATACCTGCAAGTTCTACTGCTAGCTCGGATCTCCTCAACAAGGATTCAAAGAACATTACTGCACCTCACCAGAACCCTTCATTGTGAATATGGACCTCTACATCTTCAGTAAGGGCTACCAATACTTCATCACGTGTGCTCGTAGGATCAGATGCATAAGGTGTTAGAGTTTTCATCAAATCAAGCATTTCCAGTCGGATTACATGTGTTGATGCAATTTTAGCCTTTAAATCAGTGATAGATGCTACACCTTCACTCTCGGCTCTATCTGAATCTTTCTAACTTGAAGAGAATAGGTTGCCTTAGGCATCTCTATGTCAGCAATGGGACCAGAGGATGCACCCTCATGCGGAATCTCCTTGTTAGTATCCCTTGCTTATTCATCCATTTTAGTTATGATAGTACATGCCATCTGACCACTGTTGATCATCTTTTTCAGAGTCATCATAGTCCACTAACTCTTCCATGTCGGAAGTAATTATGTCATTCAAATTATCATTTGGAACTTGAAGGCCTATAAATGCTTTAGAATCTTGAGGAGAACTGCCTTTAGGCTTGTCAAAAGCCATGCCTAAGATTGACTTGACTATGGCATGCTGCTCCTCGAATGTGATTGCAATGCACAATTTTTCCACTTGCTCTATTGTTGAAGTCACCCCTTCCCCTGTCTATACAACTGATTCACTTCCTAAAGTCTTTGGAGGGCTGGCTTCATTGTTGGTCAGATCCTGTGTTTTAGAAGTCACAGATTCTATGGTTACTTCTTTCTTAGGAACTAAATTCAGGATTGTCACAAAATAAACACAAATATTTAGTAACATAAAAAAAAGAAAGATAGTGTCACTAAGCATATAAATGCAGTAAATTATTCATACCTCGATGCATTCTTCAATAGGCATTGGCGAGGGAGGATTCCATGGTTCTCGCTCTATATACACACTTGAAGACCCTCTAATCTCAGGCATGCTTAAGGAAGCCCCAATTTTAGATATACAAGAAGGCCTATCACCCTCTTAGTCTCGCGAGATGCAGATATTGCTTGATGAACTTGCTCTACCACCTCTTCTTCATTGGCTAGCTTGCCATCAAAGTGAATAGGCTGATATGTTGCTAACGAGCATTCGACAGCAAGATGAAACACCTCATCCTCCCCTAAATGTTTCTCCATGGTGCCATGCACAGATTTGGACATCACGAAAGGCATGCTTCTTCTTGTTGCCACTAATTCCTTGATGATATTTTTGATAAAACTTGGAAGGGTGTAGCATGTAAGCATGGAAATGTCCTGGCCAATAGGAATATAAGCCTGAAGCTTAGGTGTAATGCTTGTCACTTTGTGGAAAACATAATCTATAAAGTGGCCCTCTAATTTATATCCATTCATGACAGTAATGATGTCTTGCATGTTGCTCCCTAAGTTCCACAAGGCCTCAAGCTCCTTCCTAATAAGCGTGCAAACTCCGAACAATTGTCATTGAAAATAATATCATTGGATCTTTGATGGCCCCTATGAACTATTAGGCACTTTGGATATGGGGGAGGCAGCTTCATGTTCTGTTTGGCTCACAGGTTTGGGACTCACCATAATAGGAATGCGAGATTGGTGGCTAAAAGGGCATACTAAACATTGTTCTTGCATCACTGGTAATATATCTTCCAACTACCTCTGCTCCTCTAGGGTTTTATCCGCCTATGAATTCTCTTACAAATGGGATACTTTCCTCTTGCTCCTATCGAGTTGTTACACTCGCAATCACCTCATGAGGTTCCTCAAAATGATAGCTGTTAATTTCTTCAAAATCATATTCATGAATGGGTGATATCTGCTTAGAGTCTCTCGCTTTATTAGGAGACAGAATGCCTCTTAGCCCTTTTCTACGAGACCTACTCCTCGCACCTCTCTTCCTTTTAAGCTTATCAGGATCCTCGTCTGCCTCAGCCATTGAAGGGGAGGGCAGATATAAACTCCCCTCATCTTGAGAATTGAACAGTGTCTTGTTAGATCATTTAGGCCACTACACACTAGACTCCTTTTTGGTCAATGCTTTATTTCGATTGTTATCGGTAATTAGAAGCCACTCGGGAATTCTCCCTATATTCATTATATCTTATTGCAGTAAAGAATGAGTTATACCCTCATTTGGCATAACGGTAATCAAACTAAAGGTTATTTTGATCGGCCGCTTCCTCAGGGATAACTACGGGGCTACCTGTCCCGACTCGTGTAAAGTACAAATATGCCACCTTAATCTTTTCTATATTGGTTGTCCATCCCACCATCTTTGCAGGAATAAGAAGAGGGATAGGTCCTTGAAAGCATGAAAACTGGTGAGCAAACCAGTGAGGGTTATATACCTCAATATAAAAATGAGCATCTCTTTGGCAGGCCAGAGATCTGCTTCAAAGAGAGCAGAAATAAGCCCAGGCATCCCCCCTAAGCTATCCATCATCTACTCAAGTTTTCCTATAAAACAAGTGGTCTAGAATCAGAACAAGTCCCTTGAGGAAACAAAATAAACCAAAAGGCCATAGCACCTTCCTTGTTCTCCGGTCCTTTAATGTGTTTATGTATGCAATGGTGCACAAATCCTTATCCCCTCTCTGATAAATAGAAGGGAAATGGAGACCGGACCATGCACAAAGATATTGAAAAGGAAGGTATACTAACTTCTCTCCTATCCTCCCCTTTTCAAGACCCAATTCTACAAGTTTCTTACAGTTCACTATAGAGGCAACAGAGACTGGGGACCACTAAGTTCATGCAAATCCCGCTAGCCAAATTGGTAGTAACAATGAAAACCCTAGGGTGTATCCTCTCACTAACACTGCTCGACAAAGCCCACCCACTTAGGAATGTTGCGTATACCCTAGCCAAGAATGCATGGTCATCCACATCAACGCTGCATTGTATATTATTTCTAGTCCATACTAGAGGCTTATTACTAGGATTTTTTTCCGATGGACCTTTGCAAATACATCCGATCCAGTTGCCGTATGAAACACATATGTCATCAAATTCAGAGAAGATTTGAAATAACCTTTGACATGTTGCTAAAAGCGTATCAAAATGGGCATTGAAAGGAATATACTCCTCCATTAATTTTCCATCAAATGATAGATGACTTACGCCGATAAATTCCCACAATGAGATGCCTAACTTGCCGTACTAACACAAGAAAATATTAGTGTTAGGGAACCACCTTGAAATGGCTTTTGCCACTATGCCGTGATGCTTATTAAAACTGACCATAGAACCATGTAACACCTTAGCCATTCCCACGACATCCATCTCCATGCGGTAGTGGTCAAGGCAATATTCGATTAAGGCATCTCACTTTCCTCTGGTGGTAAGAAAAAAAGAACCTTTGAAGTTTCTCCCTACCCATCTCGCTTGGGCCAATCAAATCTTTTGGATTAAAAGTCTAAAGTCACTGATGATGGAGTCTTTCAGAGCTTCGACTTCTTTATTAGATGGTAATAATGCATCATGTACCATATTATCCCGGTGGCCGTGGTTGTTTATGCGACACCAACCTTTGCAAATGCCTTTGATGAAGTCTAAGGTCTTGGTGTGTGCTCAGGGATTGGGTCTATGAAATCAAGATCGAATAGACTTTAACCCCGTGCTCATTCATGGGTTTGACGAATAGGGAAAGAAAGCTCTCTCGTCATTCTTAGTTGTAAAAAAATTTTCTTCAGCATGCCATTACTCTAAAAAATAAATAAAAGAGAATTAGAAGATAGATATATAAAGAATTGTCAAAATAAGGTTGTGTGCGAATTTGGTCTTATTTATGCGAATGGGTGTGCCTATGTCATGAATGAACATGACCATTATTGAGTCCTGCATGTTTTAGCACTTGCATGAATTTGGGCGGCGTTAAGCCTTATAGTTGATGAATGATTAGTATGACATGATATTGACACCCAACATCTCACCTAAGAAAGGATTGCATGAATACAAGGTGCCTCACCCAACGAATGAAGCAGGGAGTGCCATTCATGAACCACTCAAGCCAACCCTAAGGCGGCGAATAGTTTACCAGAAACTCAGCCCTTGCCAAAGATGAAGGCCAGAGCTCCTGAATATGTTCTGAGGTATAAAACTCCAAATCTCTATCAAAGTTCATCAAAATGATGCCAAAATGCCTATTTCTACTATGTGAACACTCCAATCTGAATAAGTTTTGAATTTGGAGTCTAAAGACTCACCTAAGGTTGAAGAGAGCATTCCAAGTGAAAAGGGAAAAGATTTCTTAAAACTTGACAATCTGTGGTTCAAAACACCAAAAAAATGGTGTTGAACGACTCAAAAGGGAAAAAAGGAAACTCTTGACTAGATTGGATTAGAGTTTTGATACAAAAATCACAAGACATAGAAGCTTGAAGCTCTCGAGCAATGGTAGACTCAGGGTTTTTTCTGAAAATAACAAAAGGAGTAGACCCAAGGCTTTATATTCGTGAGGGCAAAAATGTCCATCCACAAGAAATTCAAATGGCCCCATATATTCATGAGGGTAAAATGGACATTTCATTCACCAGCTGTAAAAGGGAAAAAAGAGGAATTCACCTAAAATGTAACTGAAGAGACGTGTATAGTTGGTTATAATTACTTCTTGGGAGATGTGCTTCATCATAGAAAGAGAATCCGTGAATACAAAACTTGTTGCCAATTTGCCATTAAATACATTAGCGAATGAACAGTAATGTCATTTACTCATGCATCAGACTTACATTTGGTGAATAAAGGAAAAAATCTTTCATTCGCCACCATATACACATTTTGAATTTCACATTGTCTAACATCAACAAGAACAAGCATGTGGATTCAATCTTATCAGGTTCCAAATGACTAGAAGTTTGCACTTGGCCCTTATATGGTTAACTTAGCATATTTGGCTCTTACAATGCCAAAGGATAGTTAAACTCTATTAGTGCTCTTTCAACACGAGTTTTGCTAAAGTATAGTCAACCCAATATACTTGGCTCTTACAATGCCTAAGTATGACCAACTTTGAGTACTTAGCCTTAGTCTTGTTCAATAACAACAACTGCTAATGCTCTTCTCTATACGAGCTATGTGAATTTTGAGGTCATTAAATCATTACATGATCACAACAAGGAGGTTTGAACATAAAAGGAAAGACATTTCATTGATAAAATGGCAATCATACTACATTTTTATCAATAAATAAAAAGAAGGAGAAAAGGAAAAGTAAACACATTGATCATGAAGAAAAAATCATATAAAAGCTTGGAGTTTATTGCGAAGCTCCTGAGAAAGGGAAGTATAATGCTGCAAGGTAGCTTTAGCATCAGAACGCTTGGCCATGAGTGGCTATGATACATCACCACTAGCAGTGGCCCTTCTTGCTGCCAAAATAGATTTGTCCGGTGCAATCAAGGCCTTGGTATCCTCAAAAGCACTAGTATTGTCTTCTAAATGGCATAACAATCACGCAGGCGATCCCAAAGTCGCATAAATTCTAGGTTGAGAAGAGATCTCCCAACGCTTCCAGCTCCGTATCTACAAGGCTCTCCAAGCAGAAAGTTTCATCATGTTTTTGTTTCAAGTTATTCACTTTCACCCCAGACGCCACCACAAAAACTTCGAGTACAGGAATTGGTTGTGCAAGATTTAACGTCTCCTCAAAACGGGCTATGGCAGTCGACGAATCTAATAGGGATTCTATAGTTCGACTAAATCCCGTGTTCTTGAAGTATCTATCGACTTCATCCAAGTAAGACAAAGTTCTGGCCTAAGTACATGGGAATGCGATGGTTGTAGGATCTAAAATACTTAGATCCCGTAAAAGTTGGATATTAGCTTCGTACACATGTTCTGCGCTCTAGCGAAAGTATTCCCGCTTATCATCATTGAAGGTGTCATCAAGAAAAATCACCTCATCCTTAAAATAAAGAGCTACGCATCATAAACAATAGACCAGAAAGAGGGTTAAATGCTAAAAACATATGTTACTTCTACCAAAAATAATTACCTTGTTATGGGACTGGTTCAAGTTCTGGGATTGGCTCAGGTTCTAGGGTTAGTTCAGGTTCATTTTCAACCACTGCGAGAGTGGGTTCTGACGCCGCTGGCTACTCATTTTTCGAGTCTGAATTTATCACTCTAGGTACTAGAACGTGTTGGCAGTTTGGTCTTGCAACAAGCTTTAGAGAGGTCCAAGACCTTAGTCTCATCCTTTTTGGAGGGATATCATCAAAAGTATATGACTCTCCTTTCCTAGCGCTAGAAGACCTTCTTTCTGGTGCCATCTCCCTGAAGAAAAAAGGAAACAAAGTTAAAATTTTGAAATCCACAAGTGAGAGAAAAACATCTCGTGAATAGATGTCATGATGAGCGAATGTGCATTGATCAAGTCACTCGCGCACAACATCCTGTTTAAACAAGGAGTGCGTGAATGCTAAGCACCTTAACTCGCAAATGGTACGATGAGTGCTATTCGAAGCCTCACTCAAGTTGACACTCATAGGCAAAACCTAGATGTTGCGAATGAGCTAACGAAAATGTTACCTCTACGGGAGAAGATGATCAGAAAATATAAAGAAAATGAATCTCGGGTCCTAAAAGCCTTAAATCCTCTCCAAAATACATGGAAATGGTGTCAAAATACTACCATCACTAAAACTAGAACCCCCAAGAACATGAAATCCGAGGATGGGTTTTAAACTTAAGTGAAAGAATAAATATGAATCAAGAAGCTAAAAGAAGAAGTTTCCTGATCCGACAATGCTCCAAATGGTTTGGAAAGAATCAACAAAGAAAGGAAGCAAGACAAAGAATGAAAACTCCCGATTTCGGGTAGGAGAGCAAGAAATAGATTTTGAATGCCTGGGATGATTCTAATGTGAACAAGCTTTAGAAAAGATGAGCTAAGGAAGAAAAAAAGGCTTTTATACTCATGGGGGTATAATGGTCAAAAACAAGGAATTTGAAAAGTCATAGGAGTTAATAAGGAAAATGTCTTGAAGGTAATCGAAAGCTGTTATTTTCCTTGAAAAACACACTGTCTCTTTACACTCGCAATGCATTTTCTGATGGGGAAACTGTAGAAATCAAAAGTGCACCAATATGATATTCGTCACACTTGAAATGGGTGAATGAAGACACGTATGTCTCACTCATGCATGATAAACAACTAGCTGCGAGTTGACGAAATATGCACATTTGTTACCTCAAAATGTGTGCAGATACAATATTTATATTCGTACACTATGAAAAACCAGAAGTCTAAACTCGACTAAAACTCCATCAATGGAGGCTGTTTGCACAACCACTACATCTATAGATTCTCTAAACATCTAGGAGACTAAAAAGAGTGTAGTCTCGCATAGGAGACCTCTTAATATGTCTAAGATAAGGATGAAAGACTCCTACTTCAACATGGAAGCCATAAATAAGATAAAGCTCTTCTTTAAGAAGGACTCTTCTCCAATTCATTTTTGCATCTATAAATATCTTCATGAAGTATGAAAATAAAGAAGAACAAAAGATCTTTTGGCACTCTCAAGCAAGCATTATTTTACAGATTTAAGTAAGGTTTACATTCCACCATCTCCTTCAAGTTTTACATAGTCCAACAGGCTTTCTCTCTTTCAAAAGAAAGTTGCAAGTTCATTATACCTCTGCATACTCCATTCAAAGAGGATACCATAAGAAGCTTGATATTGAAGAAAATCATGACAAGGTAATGTAAAACTTAAATGTATCTGAGAAGCAAAGTTTATATTCATATTTATCAATAAAAGGTATCATCTTCTCTTCTTTCTTCTTCTGCTTTATTTATGGAACTTCTCATTTATTTTACAAATTGGGAAACTTAGAGTTAATTAGAGGTGTGCCATTAAAATGCAGTAATTAATAAGTCTCTCATAAGATTTGGAGTATAAGTCCTTACCATATAAAATAATAAACCAACCCCAAATGATTCGATAATTTTTATATTAAGTTTCAAGACACATCAAACAATTCAAAATTTGGTGTTATAGCACACATCACTTTTTGGTGCTGATGTGCCTGCTCCTTGATAGGAAGCGGAGGTTAGCATTAGTTAAGGGGAGCGAACACAATCCTCTTTGCCATTATATACGTTACATCAGTTGTACAAAAAATAATACAAATGAACAAAAGTATTAAATGAGTGAACTTCAACAGCCTTACATCACTGTACCCACCTTTTTTCTTAACCATTTTGTTATTCTAGAATGATGGAATTGCAAATCTGGTCAGAATGTGCTGGGTTGAGATCAATCCAAGCTCAGTCCAAAGTATAGAAGCCTAATCTATAATCATACTCAAATTTAAGATTAGTGCAAATCGTTCAACTAATCTTGGTCCATAAATTTAACAAGAATTCTCTAAAATTTTTAAGATATTGTCTACTTTATTCAATTTTAACTTTTCAGAAAATATAACAATCATGTATAATAGATGGTTTATTAAAGGGTTAGATTGTTTAATCTTAATGCCTTAAGTAATCTTATAATTCTCTGAGACATTCAAAATTTGTACAAATTGCAAATAAGGGTTTACACCCTCACAAAATATCCAAAAGCCATATATGGGCCTCACACTCATAAAGTAAGCCCAAAAAAACATGGACAAATCCATTGAGCCTGGTCTGGGTTTTAAATAATAACCCATAAGACCACCAAGCTCACATGTTTTGACCCATTATCAGGCCTAAGCTACTTGTATGGGACTCATATGAGAAAGATTTTGAATAAAATCAAATCTAGATTCTCTTGGGTAAAAAAAAATGGAAAGTTATGTCACTCATGGAA
>JAOXJP010015633.1:0-17562 GCA_025762735.1 Platanus orientalis | reverse complement strand
ATATATGTGTGTGTGTGTGTGTGTGTGTGTGTGTGTGTGTATGTACACAAACATATACATACATATACACATACATATCTATATATGTATATATATATATATATGTATATATATACATATATATATATATATATATATGTATATATATATATATATATATGTGTGTGTGTGTGTGTGTGTGTGTGTGTGTGTGTATGTACACATACATATACATACATATACACATACATATATATATATGTATATATATATATATATGTATATATATACATATATATATATATATATATATGTATATATATACATATATATAAATTTATATATGTTGGGCTTTCGAAGAAGGGGTCCAATTCAATGGCGGAGTTACACCCAAAAGCCTGCAGAATGTTAGACTAGGTGCTAGAAAACAGATGCGTCCAACAAGTGTTATGACCCATTTGATCTTGATCATGGTGTGGTGTGCAAGCTTATCCACAACCCCAACACGTATTCTTGCTTCATTAGTCTTGTTTGGTCTCTCATTACTATTGGGGTATGGACCCCGCAATCTAGTGTGTGTGGGTGGGATACCCACATGTTACCCTCAGGCTTGCTTTGACTGGATTGACCACCGAACACGCAAAAACGATCTTAAAACATTAAACTTTACCTTCCCTAACAACTATAGCTTTTAGGCGGACTGACCATTTGATAAGGTGCACTCAATTACCTTTGGATGAGCCAAATCAAAGTTAAAAAAAAATGAAAAATTAAAGTAAAAAGAAAAATCTTTTTTGTTTTTGCTCTATTTTTTGTTTTTCTTACAAAATTTGTATCGTTTGATTGCAAGTGGCAAGTGTCAATGCCAAAAATAGTAGAAAAGTCCATCTCAATTATTTCCAATGCAGGTCTTGGATTGGATATGTTCAACATGGGTGAGTAAAACTTATATAGTTTTTGGTATTGCTACTAATGTAAGCCGATGTCTTTCATAGCCAAACAAACAGATTTTCATCGTCCCTTTCAATGGTTACTCTGATCCAGTTGTGTTGTGGCGCTTGCAATTATAGTTGTGGTCATAACCAAATCACATCTCATTACATGTTTTTATTGGGGGCGTTGGTTATCACCGGTGAGTCACTTTTTGATTATTAGGGGCGTTGGTTTGCAGGGTCTTACGAGCTTGATTGCATGGACTATATATCGTTGTCGTCAGCCAAGGGAGGAGAGAGAAAAGAAGAAGGAAAAAAGAAGAGTGGGGCTATTAATCGATAGAAATTGGTTAAAAATCAATAAGGATAATCTGGCATTTCAAAAAATGGGTTTTATTGTTTGAAAATACCGTTAAACCAAATGGGCATTGAAGTAACATCATCTCATACTAACTTCGTTAACAAGAATATGTAAGGTTTCTTATAGTTTTTGATAGATAGGTGGGGGAGCTATTTTTCTTGTAGATTCTCCATTAAAGACTAGGGATGCCAACAAACCTTTTACTTCTTTTTGGGCAAGCTTTAGGATTGAGCAATCCCAACCACAATACATTAAAGCCTCTTTTGGTAATTCTCCCGGGAGGTGCTTCTAATGACATTTGGTAACTTCGCATTCTTTTCCCGGATTCCACTCCCAAAATCGGTTTGGGAGTGGAATTTTTGGAACTGAAAAAGGTGGCTCCTTTAATTCCACTTCCCGATTCTTTTTTTTTTTTGGCTGCTTGTCCTAATATATATTTATCATCTTCAAACATTTTCATCATTTTCATTAAGATTTCAATGTTTTTTAAATTTCTCTTCTCTACCCAACCAAACACTTTTCTCATTCAGGACTCACTCCGAAGAATGCATTTTGCGTGGAATCAGGAATTAGGAATTGAGAGATGAAATCCTGGAGGGTTACCAAACAAGGCCTAATGAAACAAAAAAATCTAGAAGGAATTCATTGATGTGAAAGTAATTGTTGCGAGTTGCGACTTGTTACTTGTTACAACAGCCTTCGTTCTAACACGTGGCCAGTTAATGATCATCTCTGGTTACATATCTCTTCTCCGGAATTCCCAAATCCCAGGGATGGTAAGCCTTCATAAGCTTTGTTACTCTCAAGTTTTCCAAGCCAACTCCAAGATATTCGAATTATTATTTTTCAGCCCTTGCAGCTTTTGTTCTTCCTTCAATCACTGTAATCATCATCTCTGGTTACAATTTTTTGCATGGTAAATGAAGAAAAAATGGTACTCAAAAATTGCCAGAAAATCTATTCCCGAGGCAGAGGTAAAATTTAAGACACCTTATTTATAGAGCGTTACAAAAAGGCAATGGCGGCAAGGGCTCATTTCTGTCTTCAAGATTACATCATTTAGTAGTGAAAGCAGAGATTATCTTTTTCTTTGCAGAAAAAAAAAAAAAAAAATCTCGTGTGCAAATTTATTTTCTTTCGTGCCCCTTAAAATCTTGAATTCTTTGATGTATTCTTGTGATTTTGGTTTTGATGGGAGACATGGAGATGACGCGATTGCTATCTATGGTAGACAAACCATCTACATTGTGAAGGAGTTGAATTTTATCGTGACGACCCATCCGTCACCCAAAACTTAAAAGAAGACGACAGTGAACAAAAACTACATTGAGGCAAGAGCAGAGTGACGCCTATCTATGAAGGGTCCTTCCCAAAGGCTCTAATCAATTTCCTCCAAGAGGTTTGAGTTTCTCCCTCTGGGTCTACGTCTCTTCCGCGATGCCTCTGTGATCGCTAGTTCCAACCTCGTTTGCGAAAAATCAAGGAGCGTAGCGGTCTTTTCCATTTTCGGTGCCAACAGTCTGCCTTGAGAGTCTGTTCAATATCTGCCGCTCCGCTGCGCGAAGAGGGTCACTGACTTCAGATATTTCTTCTTAGCTGCCCCCAGTGGTGCTCGCATAGCGAATGGCCTTGTTCAGCTTCTCTTTTGCAATGCCAAACCTTCCCATCTGTCTTTTATTGCAGCGCAAGAAGCTTCCCAATTGTGTTATTGCAATGCAAGAAGCTTCCTTCTTTCCTCGGCCTTGTTTGTTGAAATGCCATAAACAGTGACCATTTTAGGCCTTCGATTGTTGAGAGGCCGTAATCTAGAATCCACATAGGGATGAAGAATGTATCATACAAAGTATTCAACAGAAAAAAAGAAAGAAAAGAAGAGAAGACTTAATCTAGAAGGCTTTTGCTCCTTACTCAAATATGCAAACGAGGTAGTTTTATACATGCCACATAAGAGAGAAGCATTAAAATCGACATTAATCACTGTTATCCCGAGAGATTTTTGGAAGATTTGTAACAACCAGTATTACTATTATTAGGTGAGTCTCATTCAAAATGCTTGATTCTGACAACTTTTTCAAATATTCTATTTTTTAATAAATAAATGCATTTGCCATATGTAGATTATGCTTATGCCACAAGTTTTATAGGGTTATCTTCTACGTTTCTTATCTAATTTTCTGGTTGTGAAAAAAAATACTTTGTATTGTTGAATAATATAAATTTATATATTCATTTGAAGAGATTGCAAATTTCCATGTTATTACAAATAGGCTCTGGCTAGATGATATAGCAATTTGAAAAAAATATTTAAAGGTGAATCACACTATTACGAATTGTTTTCCCCTACTTGTTGCATAAAAAACTAAAAAATACACACATCTGAAATCAAGAACTGCAAATTCAAGCTTTATAAGTCAACAATACAAGCAACAAAGCTTGCTAAATTAACATTATCGATCTAATAATTAAGCTGATAGTAAATCATAAAACTGACAACTAAATCGAGGAATTGGATCGGCGAATATGAATTCAATAAGCGATTGCGATTCTCATCACAAAATAGGATACTTTCGACTCAGCATGCGTGATTTATAGTACTCCATAGTTCCATAATTATTCATAATCTGTTAATTATGAATTATTTCATACTTTAGATGTTTAACTATTCAATGAAATCAAAATTTTATTCCAAAGTTAATGTTTCCGCCTCACCACTTTATACCAATGTTTTATTCTGGACTACGAACTGACATGGTTAGATCGGTGTGATGGTCAAGCCCATAGTCTCATTCGGTCAACCAAATGACATTACTTGACCTCAAGAACATGATAAATTAATTTTGGCTCAGATGCATTCACTAAACGGTCAGGTTGTCTGGGTAAATTAGTTTATTGCCACCATAATAGTCTAGTTTAAGTTTGAAGCAAATTCTGAGTGATTGTGCATCCTGTTGAGGATGGAGCCTAACTAGAAGTTGAGAGTATTATTGATTGATGACAATTGTTTGTGTGTGTGTGTCCCCAACTCAATTTTTTTGGGGGTATCTTTATGATTTTACTTCTATGTTGCTTGTATAAAAGGGTTTAAATCTTAGTTTCACATAGAGTTCTTTTGAGAGAGTGAGAGACAACTTTTATTGAGAAATTGCTCTTTATTTATTTATTTTTTCTTGTTTTGAACATAGTGGAATCAATATGAGTTGTTGGATATAGGAAATCTTGCTGAACCACATAAATCATCTTGCCTTGCCTGTGATTGCATCTTTTTTTTTTTTTTTTTTTAATATGCCTTTCCTTCACAGTTGGTATTAGAGCTTCTAGATTTGAGTGGGAGAAACAATGGAAGAAGGAAATGTCAGAATTGAAAAGTTCATTGGTTTGAACTTCAGATTTTAGATGATATACAAATTGAAGTCACTCTCTATCAAAAGGATCTTCATCTTCCTCTTTAAGAAGAAAATTGAAAAAAAAAATAAACTTGATAAGATGCCAGATTTTTGAGTGGAAAATTCTTGACTGGAAATCCCTAGGTACAATCATTGTTTATGTTGCTTCATCTAGGGTGTTTATATTTTAACGAGAAGATGATAGCAGATCTGATTAGTAGTTTTGTCAAAGATGTACTAGAAACCTTCTACATCAAATAAATTTATTTTATGAAAGTATTATTCAACATGAAGATGGCTAATGGTAGTAGCATGGATTGACATCTAAACGAGTTTAACATAATCTTGAATCAATTGGAATCTATTGGGATTAGTTTTGAATGAAATTAGGGCTCTATTGATTTTGTCTAGATTGTTAGATAATTGGGACATTTTGGTGATGGCTATAAGGAATTCCTATGGTTTCGATATGTTGAAGTATGATGATGTCGTATGTGTTCTCAGTAAAGAAGTGTGTAGAAAAACTTTAGGAGCTATAGAGACATCAAAGAATGATTTTGGTATGAAAAGAAGAAGAAGAATGTCGAAAGATGGAAATAGAAATTGTAGGCATTCTAAATTGAAGAAGATAAAATTGAGACCTCTTTGCGGAAAAGGAGATCGTTTTTATAATAATGGTAAAAAGGGATATCTCAAAAGAGACTAAAAAGCTGTAAAGAAACTTGTTAAGAACAACAATCAAGGAAATGAAGATTTCATAAACATCTATGAGGATAATGATTCTAATGCTTTAGTTTTCTCTTTCTAATCATAATGATTCATGAGTTGTAGATTCTAGTGCACCGTTTTATGCTACATGCCATAAAAACATTTTACATGCCTCTGTACAGGGCAATTTCGGAAATGTCTACCTTGGAAATGGATAGCCTTTTAACATTGTTGAAAAGGACAATGTAGATTAACTTCTTGAATGAGACATCTTTACATTTAAAAAATGTGAGACATAATCTACAATTAAAAGAAATATGATTTTTGTTGGGCAGCTTACAGATTTGCAAACGATTACCACATTCTTAGGTAATTTGTGGAAGATGACAAAAGGGGTTATGATAATTTCTTGTGGAAAGAAAGAATGTATACTTTATGTTACATCTAGAACTAAAAATTCAATTGTTGTTACTTGTATAGGAGTTGATGTAAACCAATGGCACCATAGTCTTAGGCGTATGAGTGAAAAGGGTATACAGGTAATGCATTCAAACAAAAGATTACTTAAATTGAACCAGACCAATTTAGACTTTTGTAAAGATTGTATCTTTGAAAAATATTAAAGATAGTTTCTCAATAGTTAATGGTTCCATAAAGCTCAAAAGAAAAGAGTTGGTTCACATTAATGTGTGAGAACTAGTACGATAACTTCTCTTATTGGTTTTTGTTATTTTCACTTTCATTGATGATAGTATTTGAAAGCTTTGGGTTTACTTTCTAAATCATAAATATAATGTATTTGATCTATTTAGAAAGTGAAAAACCTTGGTTGAGAATGAAGCATATCTGAATTCACAGTGTCTTTATTCAAATAATGGTGGAGTATTATATGATGAGTTTGAAAATTAGTACATATAGAAAACGATCCCTAAAAAACCATTACAAAAAAGTCTTATTGAGTGCATGAACAAAACTGTCGGAGTGTACTAGAAGCATGAGAATTAATGTTAGGTTACATAAATC
This sequence comes from Platanus orientalis, assembly GCA_025762735.1. Lineage (NCBI taxonomy): Eukaryota > Viridiplantae > Streptophyta > Magnoliopsida > Proteales > Platanaceae > Platanus > Platanus orientalis. The sequence goes on along the minus strand of JAOXJP010015633.1, from coordinate 11,176 downwards.
ATTTAAGGAAAATGTCACGACACTACAACACTTGATCAATGTAAGATCATCTAGAAAGATGTTAACTATCACACTTGAGAATATTTTGTTGCACCTTCCTATGTCTATATTTATTCTTATGAGAAGAGAAAATTAGATTCTAAGTCTAAAAAATGCATATTTATTAGATATGTGGTTAATTAGCCTTTCTATCAATTTTTCAACAAAAAATAGTCATTACAAGTAAAGATGTATATTTAACACAAACGTTATGTCTTAAGGAGAGGTCAAAAGAAAAAGATTTTTTTTTAAAAAAAAACCCAATGATGATAAATATGTGAAGTTTGATGATGTACCACGTAGAAATGTATTAAAACTTAGTGATGAAAACATTCAGGTAGAAACTCTAGCTCTTCCAAATCGATTTCACTATTCAAGCCCCTCCCCCCCCCCCTCTTTCAATAAGAAGTTCAACTAGCTAGATTTAATAAAGAAAAAGTGGAAGCATGCAATGGATGATGAGATGGATTCCTTGTCATCAAACCAAACATGGGATTTGGTTGAGATACCTAAGGGTAAGAAAATTCTACATAAAATGTAACACCTTGCATATATACTTAGAACATCTCTGAATACATGATTAGATAGTTTATTGTTTAGATGCAATAAGTGTTCTTTATTGAGGTTTTTTTAGCATTAGAACCAGTGTGAAAAGAAGGAAAGTGAGTGGGACTGAAAAAAATTAGGCTTGACCAATCAAGAAATTCTTAGACTGGTCAAGAAACTCTAGAAAGGTTATTAAAAAAAAGTCATCCTTTGGTTGACTGGTCAAGAAAAATCTTGATCTATCAAGATTGCAAAATCATGAAAAATGATAAACGTGATTTTTACGCGATTTTTCAGGATTTGTTGTGAGAAACCTATAAAGCCCCAAATAAGATTTTCAGCTACTCCTAAATCATCTAAATTAAAGCTAAGAAAGAGAAAGGGAGAATAAAAGAAAGCTATGGTAGGGATTTGAAGAGTTTGGAAGAAGAGAGTTTAGAGAATCAAGAGATCTAAAGAGAACTATGAGAATCCAAGTTTTGAACTGTAAGTGATTATACAAGACATACCTCTAATTTTCTTCTTTAGGTTCATAAAAAATACTTTTTTTTTTTTGGAAAGGAAACCATGATTGTAAGTGATTATACATTGGATACACCTGTTTTCATTAAGTTTTCAATTGATTTACTGGGTTTGATAGATTTTGATAAACCCTACATATTTCTAAGATTTTGTAAAGGTCATTAGTATTTTTTTATTCTAATAAACAATGTTCTCATCTTTCTGTCATACTCTTTAGTTTATATATGCTATTAAGTGGGTCAAGCATCTATGTTTGTGAATCAGATTGATATTGTTTTGTTTCTGTTATGTGATTTACATGAATTAAATTGTTTAGAACTAAAGCATGAGAATGTATTTGAATGTTGTATGAATGTCGGTATATCTTTGTTTTGATCAATTTATAAGACCCTTAGCCATCATGGGGGAAATAGATGGTGCCCTTTCACTGGGTTATAATAGGTATGAACTATAACACCTCATAATACTCATGAAGGGTAAAAATATAATTAAGCATGTGTAAGGGTAAAATTGACTTTAAACATTTTTTGGAAAGACCATCGTGTAACACCCCGCACCTAAATTAGAAAAGTTTAAAGTAATCCAAACCCAATAATTTGGGTTAGATTTGAACCCTTTTGTAATTTTGAACATGAGAGCCATCCTCAATTTTTTAGCGATCTAAACTTGATTTAGAATGAGTTGGAAGTCCCTTGGACCACTTGAGTTAGACTCTACAAACCCAAGATAAAGAAAACCAAAGAATTCAGTAAATTTCAGGCATGACTGATTACAAACCCCATAACTGATCACGGTGTGACTGATCACAAATCTCGCGATCAATCATGAGACTTCTAGGCGTGACTAATCACAAACACAAATCACAGTCCTCAGGTGTTACTCAGACTTGCTCCTGACTGATCACAAAAATCTGTGATCGATCACAAGTGTGACCGATCACACAGATGAGAAAAACAACAAGCACATAAATGACGTGGCTTTTTCCTATTCGATCCCCACATGAGTGAGATCTCATTTATGATGAAATATAACCTTATTATGACCTCATTTGGGTTCAAAACACATCTTAGAACAAAAAAAGGAAGGGTAAGAGATATTTGAGAGCTTTGGGAGAGAAGAGTGGAAATTCTTCCCCAATTTGATAAGTTCAACCCATTCTTGAGAATCTTTGGTAGAATAAGTGTTTTTCTCCTATGATCTTCTTATTTTACTTCATTTGATACTAGATCTACTTTCATATTATAGAACAAGGTGAATTGAGAGAGTAAAGTGAAGGAGTTTTGGCAAGGAATAAATGATTTGAAAATATTGTAAGTAATCTTACTTACTATGGGTGATGTGATGTGTTTCCCTCTTTTAGTTTCTATATTATGTAATGTTATCCATAGAATTCTTTAAGATTATTAGAAATTCTTGAATTCAATCCATTAAACCATGCTAGATCCATAAATTTTAGCTATTTAGTTAGTATTTTTGCTCTCTATGCTTTATATAACACATTTTTTATTAGAACTTCTACAAACTTTGTAGATCCATTATTTAAACTACTGAATCTTCTTTGATCTTTAGTTCTATAACTATTTTGTGAAATATTTTTGCTCCTAAACATTGTGTGGATTGGTTTCCTTCAATGAATCCTTTAGATCATATGAAATCTAAATTTTTCTCATGTGAATCTTTGAAAATCTATGTAAAATTGTGAATCATTCAAAAACTATACTATCAATGATTAAATTGATAGGTAATTTTGTTTTTCCCTTTGTTTAGGACACTAGAAGTAATATTTGGTTGATCTTTACAATTAGACTCATTGGAAATTCATTTGAACTTCTATATTTCTATAAGTTGGTATTAAACTCATTGATTCTATTGACCTCTATGCTCACTATGTGATCATATAGACTATGTGAACACCGAATCCTATCACATGCTTTAAATCATTGATTTTATGTGAAATCTTAGTGAATTGTTTTTATTCTAGTCTTAAGACTATCGAATCTTGTACTATCATTGAATCTAAGTGGATCATAGACCTTTGAAATGATTGAATCATAGCAATTTTACGTCAATGTTTGTTTTATGCATTATAGAAATATCTTGATTTTTGAAACTATGCGGACCTTCGAACTTATTGATATGAACCCTATTGAAATTCGAACATTTGACCCATTTTGGTCCCATCACAGAACTAAGAGTGACCATTGATTATATGGGCTTTGACATCGGGTTAAGTGTGTCATTTGGCTCTTTGGGCCTACTCACAAGGCTAATTGTGAGAAAGTACTTCGGAAATGCTCTTTGGTTTTACGGATACTGACCCTACTTCTAGAGATTATCAGAAGATTAGGACCTTATCCTTGGAGTTACAATAAGGACATTGATTCTATTCGTGGGGTTTAAAATGACATTTGAATCCTACCAATGGGGTTGACCAGAGCATACAAATACTTTACTTCAAACCTGTGGACATTGAACATTGGACCCTTCAAACATTAAATTCCAAACACTTTGAATATTAAACTTTGAATACTTTAAACCTGGTGAACATCGGACCTTCTGAACATTGAACCTTGAACACTTTGAATCATTGAACATTGGATTTTTTGAAACTAATAAATGTCATTAAACTTATAGACTTTGATCTTCATATCGAATTACTTTTTTAGACATTGATTATTATTCAGTATTTAACATTGAACTCCAAGTTGTGAAATTAGGATTCTTTATTTGAACTTAAAACTTTGTATTAAACATTCAACTTTAGTTTGATATCTTATTATTGTTCAATTTATACTAGCATGATCATGCTTATTACTTTGATCCCTATTTATTTTTATATTGACCTTGGATTTGCTAGTACCCAAAATTATGCTTTTGCTTTATATTGTCTATAGTCAATTAGATTGCTTATAGGTTGGGAAAAACCCAGTTGTTTTGATTTTTAGACTGATTATGATTGCAGGTTCTCCATTCTAGAGACTTGTTACGTCATTCTCAGCCTTTTTTATATATATTTGTTTCGAACTTATATAGGATCCTTTATTTTGGTCCATACTATTATAATATTGTATATTTATTTTCCTTGTTTGTGATTTGGTTGAAAGGGCACCCCATTAATGGAGATTGATTCCTCTACTATATTGATTTACATTGGAAATTATAGTATATTATCCGTTGTGACTTATTGTTTATTGAACTATTGTTATCCATTGAACATGAACACGCTTTTATGATTATCAAACTTAGAATGTGAATATGGCAATTGAATTATGACTATTGGATTGTGAACATTAGTAATCGAATCAATATAATGATACAAATTCTAGGCGTATATGGATCCATATTTGAGTCCAAGTTTGGGGACGTTACACATAGTGGTGTTTGGGACCCAATATAGCGAATTAGAGTGAGGAAAACAAAGATAAGTATTTAACTTGTCAAGTTCTAAATTTTTCCCAAGAGAGTATTTGAGTTAACATCATAGGTAAACATGTACCAATGTCGAGAGAGTTTTAGAATAAACCATACATCATTGGAAAACTCTAGGAATCTACTTTTCAATGAAATGAATGGTAAGTTAATCAAAGTTTGCTAAAGAAAATTGTGGTCAATTTTCATGATGTGTCCTTAGTGAAAAAAACCCGGGAAGCCTGATCGATTGGAAATACGCCTGATTGATCAGGTAGGGTAAGCTTGATCGATTAGGAATGTGCCCGATTGATCAAGACTGAAGCAGAATGCCCCTTAGGATTCGAGCCACACGTGAGTTGCTTATTTTTTTGGAACCCTTATGAGACAACTATAAAACCCATTTTTATCCCATTTAGGGTTTGTTTAACATAAGAAAAAGAGATTTTTGAAGAGAGCAAATTTAAAAAAAACTTGGGAGAAAAGAGAGAATCTTCTTCTACACAGGCTTGTTAAGTTGCTAGAACTTAGATCTAGCCTAAATTAGGAGCTAATTACAGTGTCTTACCTTTGATTATAGATTCTAACCATGAAATGTATTGTTTAATCTTATTAGAAAGAATGGATTGCAAAGGAAAATGAGTTGTAGAAGATGATCATCTTCTTAGAAGCATTATACATACACCCTTCCTTTCTTAAGTTCATAGAAGTGTTGTTTTCATTCTATGTTCAAAGATTTGTTGCTTCAATCACTATGAAATTGATTTGGTGAATGGATATGCATTCAATGCACATTTTCCTTTCCCTATGATCTTAGATTTATTGAGAATGAGCCTGGTTTTAGTGAATTCATATTCAACCTCCATGAGAATATTGATCTCCAAATGTGGATTCTAACTTCTTTAATGTGAGCATATTTGAAAGGATTCTATTACTTTATTTTTATGTCTTCTTAGAATATGGAGTTAGTTACATGATGGTACTGTCTTATGTTCATGACTCTAGTGATATCAACTCTATTTGAAAAGGTTTTAAAGTTGGATTCATGTAATTTGGATGGTTTAGAAGGTTCTATGTGGTGTACCTTAGTTTACACTTTGATTTCTCTTTGGAATTCCTAATTTCTTGTTCTCTACCCATTTTTGAATTGTTATATGATTAGTTCCCTATGATTTACATGTATTTTTCATGTCCTTAAGTTCTTAACATAAGCCTATTACCCATTTTGGTTGATTTCCTTTACCTTATGTTAATCCAAGATGATTTATGTTAATTCTATTAATTCCCACATTAAAATCTTAGAATTTTTGTGTACTACAATATGCTTTGCATCCATTGGTAGCTATTGGTGGCATGAATTTATTACTTCTAGCATGATTTACCTCTGAGTTTTCATGGAGCATTTTCTTAAACTTTTACATGAGTTTTGGAAGCACTTGAACCATTTGGTTTTATCATTGATGATATTTGTTACGCTTCACATTACACTTAAAGGAAAAAATTATAAATTTATCTCCACAAGGGTAAAACTATCATTTCACATGTTTTAAGCAGACCATAAAGTGGCTTATGAATCCTTTAAACTAAGTTAGAAGTGAAGAACTCAATGTAGACAATGAACCTATCACATTTTGAAGTTGTCTCAAAAGCGTGACCAGGGTAACTTCATGGGCATACATGTACCAATCCCGAGTGAATTAGAGTACAAATCATATATCATTGGAAAAATTTAGGAATCTACTTTGCAACACTTCAAATGGTTCATGAAACAAAATTTTTTAGAGGAATTTATGACTATTTTACCATAGTGTTTAAGCTGAAAACCGCTGACCCATAGATGACCAGTCAGAGATAGGGCATCACCTTCGGGAAATTCCATGACCGATCACCAAACCCCTTATGGCCCTTCCTATTAGGGTATAATGCCATGGTATGATGGACCCATAATGAAATGACGATCTTTTATATTGAGAATATATCTCAATAACAAAGCATGATGACCCTTCCAGTGTTGAATAGCACAATGTGCCAAGATATGAAGTAATGTTAAAGGTCCCATTAGTAGGGAACAGAAAGCATGTAAGAAGATAAGAAAATTTATAAGGAAAAAAATGGTGGAAGAAAGAAAGGGAAATCTATAAGGAAGTAAAAGTATTAAGAAAAGAAAGGGATGCCCATAAGCTATAAGAGTGAAGTAAGGATTATAAGCTATGTAAAAAAGAATTTGTGAATGTAAGAAATGAAAACACCTAAGTCTCACAAGCATAGAAAAGTGTATAAGATATGTAAGAAAAGTGAAATTATGACAACAAAAAGAAACGGAAGCAAATAAGTTTCAAAAGAAAGGTAAAGTTATAAGTCATGTAAAGAAATAAAAGTATTAAAGCAAGAAAATAAAAATATCTATGTTCACAAGTAAAAATTCTTTAAGTTATGTAAGAAAAAGAAAGTTTTATGGAAAGAAAAAAAAGTACGTAAGTTATTAATGAAAATGTAAGTTCTTAATATGAGTAAGTAAATAAAATATCAAAAAAAAAAGAAGAGTGAAAGCGTATAATCTTTAAAAAGAAGATAAAAGTCTCTAAGATATGTATGAAAAGAAGAAGATGTAGTCCTAAGAAAATGATAAGTGAATACTAAAAGAATGACAATGAAGGTGATTTGAAATGATAAATGAAATTTGATAAATTGATAAGTAGTGAAAGAACCAAATGAATAAAAATGCTAAGAATAATGTCAAGTAAGAGAAAATAAACTATGTTAAAAAAGATAAATGGTAAGTGTTTACAAAAGCAATAATGTAAATAACAAATTTTAAGGTAAAGACGAACTTGTAAGAAAAGAAGTTGATCTACATATGCCTCACCATTCCAATTTTCTTGTAATAGCTACTAAATGCTTATGAATGATGCATGTTTATCTTGAAGTAGTTTACCCATGGTCATTCTTGTTGGGAATGTAATAGGTCGTATATGAAAATCGTTAGAAAATGCTTGTCAAGATTACACCAAGTATCTTTATCATGATGTGTTTAAAATATTGCATATTTCTATGCGTAGATATTAGAAAATGTCATCTATAAATAGAATCATGTGTATTTTCATGAATAATCTCTGCATGATGAACCATGATGATGAATGTATAGAATTTGTGATGACTAGTAGATGATGTTTTTATACTAGCACACACCTACATGCTATAAATTGGTATGTATTCTTTTTAGAGATATAATCAGTATTTTTATATTGAAAGATTCATGTTTTACCCATCTAGTTCTGTAGTAGATTTTGTATACCTACTTCTGAGCTATGAATCTCATCTATTCATACCATTTTTCTAGGTGAGGTTTAATGAAGGTACATCGTTTAAAGTTCCTCAAGGTAGGAAGGAAGGCATGCGACTAATACTTTCTTTAAGTTGTTTTTAGTTTATTTTAGATGCCACCTTTTTATTAGAACTTGCTATGGGGTTGTATTAGGTTTGAAGTTATGTACTTAAGATTTATAGTTTCATGTCTTAATTGTAAGGATGAAAGACTAGTTTTATAGATGATATACGTTTATCGTTTATTTTTTATGTACCTTTAAAATTATGATGTTAATGATAGATTTTTCTTATTATACTATGTATGTTATGTCACATTTATGGTTAAGGTAAAATGTTAAAATTTATAGCGAATTACGTATGAATCCAGTTTAGTAATGATCTAGATTCATGCCTAAATAAGGTTATGAAATTTGGGGTCATTATAGTTGGTATCAGAGCCTAAATTTCTAGATTTTGTAAACTATATGAAGTGATAGGTGATATGTCATATATGGAGCTTAGTATTTGTTATTGGATCTATTAGCAAATTTTTTTAGGATTAACAGATTATCTATGTTTTGGTGTCTATATAAGTTAGGAAGTTGTATCTGTTAATTTCAATAGGAACTTTGAAGATATGAGATTTTAAGAGTTTGTTTGTTTGGTTTTTAGGTAGTAATGCCACTGAGAAGGAGTACTAGGTTGACTCCCGTTACGCCTTAAACTAGTGTTAAGGATCTAACATGTATCTTTTAACAATTGTCAGAGGGTGAAATCTAGCGAGTGTTTTCCAAGTGATTCAAAAACTGGCCATGGTTGTAATGATCTTAAATTTCATAATCTTATTTAGGCGTAAAACCGGATTCATACACAATTCGCAATAAAGTTTAACCTTTTACCTTAATCGTAGATGTAACATAACATACACAACGAAATTGGAAACTCTATCACTAACATCATAATCTTAAAAGTGCAGTGGAAATAAACCATAAATGTATACCATTCCTTCATCCTTACAATCAAAACATGAAACTATAAATATTAAGTACATAACATTGAACTTAATACAACCTCGTAATAAAGTCTAATAAAAATGTAGAGTTAAAATAAACTAAAAACAACTAAAAGAAAACATTAGTTGTATGCCTTCCTTCCAACCTTTAGGCACTCCAAACGGCATACCTGCACTAAATCTCACCTAGAAAAATGGTATGGATGGGTGAGATTTACAACTCGTAAGTAAGTACATAAAACCTACTACGAAAATCGGATGGGTAAAACACAAATCCTTCAATACAAAAATACTGAGTATATCTCCATATATAATATATACAATTTTCTAGTATATATGCATGTGCAAGTGTATATATATCATTTACTAGAATCATGATTCATCATGTAGGAACTATGCATGGAAATGTAGATGATTTTATTTATACATGACATTTTATAATATCTATGCATGATTCTATTTATATATGACATTCTTCTACTATATGTGTATGATGATATGTATGACAACATGTATATACAATGACATGGTAAGCATTTCCTAAACATATCATGATAGGAATAATTAGTATAATCTTGACAAGCCTTTTCTAACAGTTTCCATGCATAGTCTACACATTACCAACAAGAATAAATATAGTTCAACTACTTCAAGGTAAATATGCATAAGCTTTATGCATTTAGTAGCTATAACAAAATAATTAGCGTGATGAGACATAAGTATATCAACTTCTATTTTTACAAATTCATATTTACCTTAGCATTTATTATTTATATTATAGCTTTCATAAACTCGTACTATTTATCTTGTTTAACATTGTTCATTTTCTCTTACTTGTCATTATCCTTAGCATTTTCATTCTTTAGGTTCCTTCACTACTTATCACTTCAAATAGCTTTCATTGTTCTTCTTTTAGTATTCACTTATCATTTTTTTAAGGCTACATCTTCTTCTTTCATATATATTTTATAGACATTGATCTTCTTTTTAAAGAGTATGTGGTTTTACTATTTTCTTAACATTTTCTTTTCTTACTTATACTAAAGACTTCATTTTCATTAGTACCTTATGTATTTTCTTTCCTTTCCATGGAACTTTTTTTCTTAACATAACTTATGGGCTTCTTTTTACTTCTAAACTTAGATGTTTTCATTTTTTTTATCTTAATACTTTTCTTTCTTTATATAACCTATACCTTTACTTTACTTTCGGAGCTTATATGCTTTATTTTCTTTTCTCGTCATAGTTTCACTTTTATTACATATCTTATATACTTTTCTACACTTGTGAGACTTAGGCGTCTCCATTTCTTACTTTTACATTTTCTTTCTTACATGTCTTATAAAATTTACTTCATTTTTTAAGCATATAAGGGTTTTTTTTCTTAGTACTTTTACTTCCTTATGGAATTCTCTCTTCTTCTTATATTAGTTTATTTTTCTTTCTCCCCAATGGTGGGGCCTTTTAATTTACTAATACTTAGACACATTATTTTATTCCCTAATGGTGAGGGTTGTCAACATATTGAATTATAACCCCAATAACAAGGGCTATCATTTACTATTTTTTGTACTTACTTACATTCTTACTTTACTTGCTTACATTTTTTTTATTTACTTGCACTTTGGTTCTTTTGTTTACACTTTGGTACATTGTATAATTCTCCAACGACAATGGCCATTGGCATATTTAGCAAGGACCATCAACATATTGTAGTATCCTAATAGTAAGGACTATTGACATATTGTATTAACACAATAACAAGAACCGTCAACATATTATATTATCCTAGTAATAATGACCATTGGCATATTGTATTATCCCAATAGCAAGGACCATCAGTATATTGTATTATTTTTCAATAGCAAGGGTTGTCACATACATTGTTCTTCATGTCTTAACTACCTTTATTTATCATCATTTTTTAATCATCATTTTACTCCCCTAGGTGGGGTCTTACACCAACTTAACACTTGTCTACATTCTTCTTTATCATTTTCTTTTATTCTTGTTATCCTTTAATCTTTTTAAATATAGTTTATTCATAGCATAGCCATCTTACCTAATCTTATATTTTCATGGTATATTATTCGATCGCAAAACAAAAAGCAATTATGTTTGCATAATATAAATATGCTAGCAAGATCAAGGATACATGCAACATGAACAAGTCATTATTTAACTGTATCAATGAGGGAAATCATACAATTCTACATATATTTTTTCAAACACCATAAAACGTATACACATGGCATGAGTAATGGTCTAGATACAACAACAACAACAACAACAAACAGCCTTATCCCAACTATTTGGGGTCGGCTACATGAATCCTGTTACGCC
>JAOXJP010015624.1:0-17565 GCA_025762735.1 Platanus orientalis | reverse complement strand
GTAAAAAATCTAACTCATGTTAACTATGTTTTAGGTCTATTCAAATGAATAAAATGCCTCCTCCCTCAAGCAGCTATGTGGAGTTTTTTAGCACAAAAAGTACCTAAAATACCCTATATTATTTTATTTATTCACCAAAATGCCCCTAAATGGAAAATCTAGCTCATGTTAGTTATGCTTCTGATCTATTCAAATGATTAAAATGCCCTCCTCCTTTAAGTAGCTGTGAGGAGTTTTTTAACACATAAGGTACCCAAAATTCTTATATTATTTTATTAATTTACTAAAATGCCTTTGAGTGGAAAAACTAGCTCATTTTTGCTTAGGGAAAAGAGTTAAAAAAATATGATTAGTTTCTTTCCCCAAGTGATCTTCATAGTGGGTAAACTGCATTAAAATCCCTAGGGTAGATATAACATCTTTGCAACGATTATAGAGGAACTAAAGGCCATATAAAAGCTCAAGCATAGCGAATGCAAAGCTTTGGTGCCCAACTCCTAGGACTTGAGAGTCCTTGGTGATGGGCCATAAAAACTCAAGGCTACCCACTAGGTAGAGAGAGGAAACAAAATGGGGCTGCTTGTGATTTTTGAATTCCAATTTTGTCCATATATATATGCATCCAACTGGTAGAATTCTAAATATGCAGAATTCAATTCTATGGAATTCAATTATGAAGAATTAGAATTGGCTTAATTGGAATTCCAAGGCCAATTCCAATCCTATGAATCTAAATGCACCCTTAGCTTTTATTTTGCGCTTGTAGAGTTTCAGTATATACTACTGAAATGAGTCAAAGTTTGGTCAAAACATAACTTTAATTTCACTGAAACATGTTTAAAATAAACTTCACATTGACCGACATCAAAACCTATGCATTTAGCTAAAATTGATAAAAATGTTTAAACTTTTAATACCATGATCTACACATGTTATTTGTTTTGAGTTCTAATTCACTTAAGGCACCTAGAATGCCCTCAAATAATGTTAAATGGTCTTACAAAAAAAACAAAACAAAACAAAACAAAACAAAAATGAAATGAAGACAACTACGAAATAAGAAAAAAATTAAAGAACACATTTCCAACTTTGTTCTGAAAGAAAACTTAATGGATGAAGACATGATATGATTCCAAGTTGGGGATGGGTCCTAGGTTGTGGTTGGTATCTATCTTCAACTTGATTTTCTTAGCTATTTGTGAAGATGAAAATGTGATGTAAGATGGTATTCATTTTGGGCAATTCAAAAATCTAGGATCTAAAGAGAATTATGCTTAAGTTAAAAACAAAATGTTGATAGATGTGTTAGCACAATAAAAAGAACCCAAATATTCCACGTGATGGGATACTCTCACGATCTATATAGTAAAGAATAAAGCAATATCAAGGAAATCAACAAATCACACAAAAAGAGGATTTTTATGTGGTTCAACCAAGATGCCTACATCTACAAGGATATCAGTTTGTCACTATATGAGAAAATTAAAACATTTACAAAGCTCTCTTGTTCAAACTCTCACCTAAGAACTTAATCTTGTTACACCCTTCTCCCTCACTTATCTCAACCCTGTGAAAACCCCCTTGTCTCAAATTTTCTCATAACCTAGAAAGGAACCCATCGAAAAATCTAAAAAGAAGAAAGACATCATCAACCACTCTTAAATATCATGGAAAAAGTACCCCATGTTTAATCTTTCATAAACAAGTTTTCTTTTGGCTATAAACTTACCAAAAACCCAACAATCTCCACTTTGGCATGTTTACAGGCACTTAGAAGATTTCCTATTGAAGTTAGCTTGACTTGAATCTTTGCCAAGACACAGACTTGTGAAATGTGCACCACACTCCACCTTGGCCCACATTCTGGAACCACCTTGGGGTAAAAGCTTGCAATTATCCTTCATAGTGAGTTCTACACCCATATAAGCCTACAACACACCTCCACCTCGAACCTGAATCATAGCTTGTTTGCTATCACCATAAACAACCATTGACCTTAAAGAATCACTGCTACATATATTATAAAATCAATTTGGTCCTAGAACCATCTAACTCGATCATAACATGGCTAATGCACATGTGTAACTGTCCCCAGTTGACTTGCCTAGTCAATTCTAGAGTGAGACCTTCATCCATCCTCTCCAACTACAAGAGCTATCTCACCATCATCTATCACTTGGAAACCCATAATACTTGTCTCTACCCCAACTATGAAAGAGACCCTACACAAGTGTTCATTATTCCATGCGCCTTGTTTCCAAGTCCTCATCTAGATCAAAGAAATATCATTAATTACTATATTCTCTATTAAATAATACAAACCATCACACTTTTCTCCCTTCATTAGGATCAAACGTGTATGATTTTCATGGCTCCACCTGCAATTGAATATCTATAACCCATATAATCCAACTGACCTAGGGATATTAGATTCATCTACATCTTTATAACATATCCCACACCATACAAAGTGCAAACCACTCCATCAAACGTCTTGATCTTCATTGTCCAAACACTTATGATGTCACAAATGGAACCATCACCCAAAGAAACAACACCAATCTTCTTCTTTTAGAATGTATCAAAATATTCTTTCTTGGGGCATATATGAACATGGAACATGAATCTAATATCCACTCATCATGAGAAAAAGTGTTCATACCTTTGGACATTGTGAAAGCATATATAATGTATTCCTCATGTTCCTTTGCCAATGTTGTACTGAGATTGTCATTTGGATTCTGTTTGCAAGTTCTTGACAATCCCTCTTAATGTGACCATATTCCTTGCAATGGAAATACTGCACCTTACCCCTTCTTCTAAACTTGAACTTGGTCTTGCTATTCTCAAATCCACTAACATATGACCTTCATTTTCAATTCTCTACTCAACCAATCAACTCAAAATCTTGACCTCCTTCAAGATTTGATCACCTTCTAATTTCATTAGATATGAGTGATATCATGAGGTCTTTTAGGCTTACTGTTATGAATAGTAACATTATCACCAAATTTTCATAAGAATTAGGAAGCAAGGTAAGAAGCAAAAGGATAGGGTTGATCCAAAAGCTGGCTGAATACATTTAAGTGTTCCAGCAAATTAGCATCTTCCTCCATCTTTAGACTGTTCAATTGTCATTTCAGTTATAGCTTATTGGTGAGATTCTTTCCCATGTAAATTTTCTACAACTTCTCCCATAAAACCAATGTCGAATCCTCATCCATAACGTTAAATAAAAGGTTATTCAAAAGACAAAGATGAATAGTGCGGATTTCTTTCATCTTTATGTTTTGTCAATCATCATCTTACATCTTCTTGGACTTGCTTTTCTTTCTCTGCAATGCCTTCTACAAACTTTTTTATACTAACACATCCTTCACCCTTCTTGGCCAAAGAGAGAATACATTTTCCATTAAATTTCTCTAAAGAAAATTGACCAATGGGAGCCATTATTGTCATCATAAATCCACTAATAATTTTTAGAAAATAACCCTTTGAATAAAAATATTTTTGCTTATAAGTTTACTTCCTCTTTCTTCTAAACACGAAGTAGAAGCTCTGATAACAATTGTTGGTGCAACGAAAACAGTCCAGATATTTCACGTGATGGGATGTGGGCCTAAAGCACTTATGCAATAAAGAATAAAACAATAGTAAAGAAATCAACAATCACACAAGATGGAGATTTTTATGTGATTCAGCTAAGATGCCTACATCAATGGGGATATTTGTTTTTCACTATATGAGAAAAATAAAAGATGTATAAATCTCTCTTGCTCAAGATCTCACCCTAAAACCTAAGCCCTTGACCTTGTTACACCCTTTGTTGAAACGCAAAAGGTGTGTTCTAATGTGAAATAAATTTATCACTTGCCACACTAATCCTGGTGAATGAAAATATGTTCCCTAATTTGCCACCAAAAATGGATTTCAGTTATGTACTCTCACCCAAAACGTGTGCACTAACGGACTGTTCACACTTGCACACTATAGAAAGCAGAAACTAAAAGTTGGTTCTATCTGTTCTCAAGAAGGTCATTTTGGATAAACACGACTCTTGTGAGCCCCTTAACAGCCTAGAAGACTGAAAAAGGGTGGATTTTCGCATAGAAAAATCTCCTCAATCCTTGGGATAAGATTTGAAGAATCTCATCTCAACAGAAATGATATGGAAGAGATAGAGTTCTCCTCAAACAAGGACTCTTCTCTAAACTCGTTTATGTGGTCTATAAATAAATGCATGTACATACATAGAAAAAAGGACAGCAACAAGAGTTACAAGGAAGAATGAGAGAGAAAATTGAAAAAATGAAGATTCATTGCAAGGCAAACTACATCCGTTTCTTGAAGTTCTGTAAGCTATCTCTCTTCCAAAAGAGGAGTGAGTACACCCATTACACCTCTACAACCTCTCCAGGAAGATATCATAGGGAGCTTGAAGATGAATCAAGTTTCAAATAGGTAAACTTGTTAATAAATGAATAAGTGTAATTCATATACATATATTTGAAATAACATTTCTACTTCCCCTTTCTCTTTCTCTTTTACGTGATTGCAATTCTATTTTATGATACATGGTTTAAAGATAATCAGAGGTTAGATGTGTTAAACGACTATAATTAACAAGTTCATCAAACTTGGAGTTTTAGTCTCCACTCATAAAATAACAAACTAGCCTCTAAAATGGCTAAGTAATTTGTTCAACGAATTTTGCTTCATACAAGGCTAGAAATTTAGTGTTACAAGGGGTGGGCCCCTTCTATGGTCCATGGCCTTTGCCCTAGTCCCAACATAGGATACCAAATTTTTAAAAAGTTGGATTTTAACACAAGCTTAACGCCTGAAATTTCTCTCAATGCCTGAATAAAAATTCAAACATTGGGACGAAAACAAGGCCCAAAGAGGTGTCTAAGCGCATGGATGAATTCCAAGGTGTCATTTGCCAATGTATAGGTTTAGAGAAGGTTAGGGTTCATTAGGGTGGGTCCCAAATCCCAACACTTGAATTTCTCCAATGCTTATATTTTCTGCCAATGCCTGAATTTTAACAGGCCGCACTTCGGAGGGCATATCTCTCTCTACAAGATTCCAAATTGAGCATGGTTGGTGAATTTGGAAAGCTGAGAGGAAGATATTTTCAACCATATATAATAAGTCTATGTTTTATCTAATTCTTAATTATGAAATGACGCCTGAATTTACTGTCAATGCCTGAATTTTATTAGGTTTAAAATTCAAGCATTAGGTTTTGGATAGTCCGCACTCCGGAGGGCATATCTCACTCCACAAAATTCCAAATTGAGCATGGTTGATCAATTTGAAAAGCTGAGAGAAATATATTTCCAACAATATATAATAAATCTATGTTTATTCTAATGCCTGATTGTGACCTGACACCTGAATTTGCTATCAACGCTTGAATTTTAACAGATTAAAATTTATACATTAGGTTTCGGACAATCCGCACTTCGGAGGGCATATCTCTCTCCACAAAATTTCAAATTGAGCATGATTGGTCAATTTGAAAATCTGAGAGAAAGATATTTTCAACCATATATAATAAGCCTATATTTATTCTAATGCCTGATTGTCCAACGCCTTATCTTTTAACCTTGTCTCGGCCATTTGGGTCCCTTAGGGGTATTAAAAAAATTCTAAAATTTTTATCACATGCAGGGATATACCAAGAGAATAACATAGAAAAAAATTAGCTCAAGATCATATATACAAAATTCTACAAAAAATCAACAATAAATGGGCTGAACTAGGTTACACAGGATCCAAATTTTGGAGTCTATTTGGGGGGCCATCTCGAGGCCTTCCACAACTCAAAAAATACCAAATTAAATAAAGTACTAGACATTTGTATTGTGAATAACATATTAAAATTTGAGTTTCAACATAACAGTACAAAAATCATAATAAATTCCACACTAGGTATGGGTAAAAAACTAAAGCAAAAAGAGGTTGTCAAGCCTTTATTATGTAACCCGAATTGAAACAACTTCAATGAAAAATTTGAACAACATAATAGCATGAAAATGAAATATATTTATGTGAGGAGATTAAATTAACAAGGTTCTAGCCTTACCTTGAGCAAATAAGGATTTAGGGTTTGAAATTCCAAGCTTTTCCTTCCTTTCTCTTTTCTCTTTAGGGTTTTTCAGTTGCTAGCCCCTTATTACACGAAATTGGGGATATTTATAGCCTCAATATGAAGTGGTGGAGGGTTGAGATGCATCCTAGGGATATCTAGATAGAGGGCTCGGATTAGGTTAGCATATTTTAGGTATAGGGCTAGGATGAACTTGGGAATGGGTAGCTAGGATTAAAGGGTTTTGTGTTTGATGACTTGGACAAGGGAAATGCTAGGATTAGTTCAGAGATCTGAAGTAGAGGGTGAGGATGAGAGAGTGTTTGTTCACTTGGATTGGTGAGGTGGACAAGGGGGTAACTTAGGATGCCTTTTGGTGGGGGTGATAGGTTGTAGTTATCAAGGGGGACATCAAGATGCCATTAGAGGGGACCTAGAGGGGGCATTAAGGATTTAAAATTCAAGACCTAGATCTAAGGGTGAGGGGTGAGGGTCCACATGAGTAAATTCCAATCCAATGGTTGGTAGAATTAGGCATAAAGTGTGAATGCATTAAATGCCATAAATGAGCCATGGTTGAAAAGTTTTAGCTCATTAATGGGCATTAAAAGCTTTTAGGCTTTTCGAACCCTCACTGTGCCGCCAATTATTGTGAGCTTTTAAGATCGAAAGTTGGCAAACTCAATTTCTTCTTTTAGAGTCACGTATATTCCGGTCTTGCTAGACTAGTTAGAACCAAATTACGATAAGGGCAAGGGAGTGAAATCAATGTTTTTTTGACCTGAAAAGCTCTCAAATGCACTTTGAATGGACAAGATGGTAAAATTAATGTTAAAAGTTGGCAAGTGAAAGATGGCCCCTGGTTTAGGTGAGTCATAGCCTTTGATTACACCGAATTACGATGCCCAAGCAGAAAATTGGGTCAAAAACCCTTTTTTGGGAAGTTGGAGAAGTTTGGACTGGAGATGTTGCTGATTTTTCTGTAGACCTCCGTCATGGACCATATTTGGAGGATTTGAAATTTAGGAAGTCTTAGAGCTACAAGAGCTAACAGACTAACCGCTGGATTCCTGGGTAGTTGCTAAAGGATTTTCAAAGTAGGGTCACTCGAAGAGATTGGGTTTTTAGAGCTGCTCGAAGGCTGTTGGGATTAAGCTATCGAACATTTTTCGATGCTCGAGTTTGTGAAATGATTTTTTGAGGGAAATGGTGAAACTGAGAAAATTGGTCTGACCTTGCTACATTTCAAGTCTGAGAGAATTTTTGAGGGCATTTCGTGTACCAAATACAGACAAAAAGTGCTTTATCTTGGCTTGAGCAAAAATGATAGCTAGGACTACAGGATTTCTGTAATCCAATGTAACTTTGATACTCTAGAGGTCTTGGATTTATTGTGAGTTTGCCACTGACAGACTGAATTTTTGAATTTGGGTGAACTCCCAGGAGTCGGTTAAGCACCTGATTTTTTGACATAATTTGTTTTGCTTTTTGGAGTATTTGAGGGAATATGAGCAGATAAGTTTCATGAAAGTTCACATTCCTTAGTTTTTTGAAGGCCTCGTAATTTCAGAGAGATGGACACCGACTGATTTTGATTTGGAGGTTCGGAGAACATTTTGGCTCCATATGAGCAAAACGCAACTAAACAACTTTTTGACCCCTTAGGGAAGATTTGAGATTTCATAGAGGTTCGAGATTTCAAAATTCTTTTCTTAAACCTGAAGATTTGAAGCCAAC
This sequence comes from Platanus orientalis, assembly GCA_025762735.1. NCBI lineage: Eukaryota > Viridiplantae > Streptophyta > Magnoliopsida > Proteales > Platanaceae > Platanus > Platanus orientalis. The sequence goes on along the minus strand of JAOXJP010015624.1, from coordinate 9,734 downwards.
GTCGAGGCCGAGACACGATGATTGACCTTTTTGGATTTAGAGATCGGATGAATCTTCGAGAGCTTTTTCAAAGGTCATTTCTTGATTAGGGTCATCATAAGTTGAGAAATTGGTTGTTTCCATTTTCGAGCAATACTACTTTGTGATGGGTTTCTCAAAATTAGGAGAAGCAAGGATGCATAGTATCTGAAATTACACTATTAAGGTGATGGGATAAGCTTCGAGGATCCTTTAAGGGTCCATGGGTAAATTCTCTAAGGTGAAAAGGGTAAAATGGTAATTTTTAGCCCACATGTCGACAAATCTGAAAATGAGGATTCTTCGTCTGTGATGTTTCATGACAAAAAGGCTTATATAGGCGGGAGAAATTCAGTGATTTGAGTGGTAGATAATGAGTTCTGGGCTTTTGCAGGCAAAATGGTAAAATTGTATTTTCTTCACTTGTGATGTTTTGCTAAAGAAAGACTTACAGAGACAGGAAAAATTACAGATAACATGGACGGAGTTCTTAAATTTGGATCCTCAAAGTTTTGTTGATGCTTTAGTGAAGGATTAGGGTTTGACTTGAAATGGTGTATTTGGACTGTAATAATGTGCTTTGATTGGTTCATTTGCGACTGAAATATCTATAAAGACTTCTCAGGGAATGCTAACCTCCTAGAGTCCAAGCTTGCTCTCCCTAAACCAATGGTGCTTAAGGTCTTAATGCCTAAGTACTGCTTTGATGCTCTTCATTCGTTAGATGACCCGAATCAAAATTTGGGTGCTGACAATGTGTAAAACAATACATTTCTTTCCATAAAAATAGATTCTTCATTTCTCCTTCAATTCCATTGGCTTGCGGTCGAGGTCATGCCATGATCTCAAAGAATGTTAGATGAGTTATATTGCATTCTTTTTTATTAGTAGAAGAGGGAAAGAAAGGAATAACAGGAGATAGAGAAAGACCATTCATAGTGGTGAGTAAATCTTACGTTTTGGAGACTTTGTTATCCTTTTTTTTTTCACTTGTTTATGGTATGGGGTATCCATTCAAAGATAAAATCGTGAGAATTTTATTTCTTTAATAAAAAAATAATTAAGGAAATCAAACAACGTTATTCATAATGTTAAGGTCTCTTATGTGGCAACCTAGGATTGGATTACCCAACAAATCTACTAGGTGAACTATATGCAACAAATTCAGACTTGGGGATATCCCTACCCATAGTCTCAGAGAATGACACCTTGTAGGCATGGGAAAAATCTTGTGACTGAAATATTTACCAAAATACCCCTGACCGTGATTGAGGTGGCTCAATCGTGCGTTGGTCATGATTGACTAATTAGTCGTAACGCCATAAAGTCAGTCGCGACTTATAGAATAGGAAACCCAAAGTCGGGATGAAATCGTATGCGCCACACCCCCTGATGGGACACTGGGGGGCGGAATCAATTCGCTTTTTGGAGGTTTTTGATTCCCCCTCCTGAGTGTCTCATCAGGGGGGTGTTGCACTTGATATCAGACCGGAGATATGAGGCCGAGTTGGCTGGAACCATTCATATATCTCATAACAGAGTTGACTCGGGGGAGTATCCTCTGCGACGACCCTCTTTGTGAAACGTCGTGAGACAAGACAGAGGGGAAGTATCATTTCACTTTTTTGGGGGTGATGTGACGTCTCCGAAAAGAGAAACGATACCCACGATGTGTCTCGTCTCACGACGTCACACAAGAGGGCTGTCGCAGATGATGTGAACCCAGTTGACTCTGACCTAGTCACTGGCATGTCATTTTTAACAAAACAAATACAACCTTTGAGAGAAGTGGGTGTTTTTCTTATTAATTTTTTTTAAAGATTCCATGTCATAGCTTACCCTGGCAGTTTAATTTACCACTTTAATATTTGGTAAAATATGTAAGCAAACGTTAGTGTTGGGCTGTCCTAAGGAACTTTCGTCTCGCTTGACTTGAGATGGACAAGCACTGACATTCTATTTGTTTACGAAATAAATGTTCTGTCCAGGATCTGGTGTCCAGGATGGTGTCCAGAATACTGGGGGGGTGTCCATATGGAATAAAATAGGTGGAATACATACAAGCTTTGAGAGAAATGGGTGGTTTCGTTATTATTATTTTTCTTTAAGATTCCATGTCAGCTTACCCTATCAGTTTCATTTACTACTTTAAAATATGTAAGGGAGACTTTAGTGTTGGGCTGACGTAAGGAACTTTCGTCTCACTTGAGATGGACTCACATTCTATTTATTTTCAAAATTAATGTTCTGTCCAGGATGGTGTCTAGAACACCAGGAGACATCATATGGAATAAAATGAGTGACAGTTGGATGAAATTTTATATTTCCACCCATTTTATTCCGGATGATGTTCCCTGGTGTCCTGGACATCAAATCCTGGACAGGACATTTGTTCTTCTTTTTTTTTTTTTTATGCATAGGACTTAGAGGTTCCAATGCTCTATGAATTTTGGGGCAATTGATATAATGTGGTGAGGCATAAAAAAAATCAATGATAGGTTGGCAACACATTTTCTTTTTTGTTTTTTCTTAAAGGCTTTGTTTGATGGCATGGAAAGAAAGCAGATCCTCTACAACCCAAATGAGGGAAACAGGAATACCTTGTCACTCAGCACCGACACGCCTTCAACATAGCAGGCATGTCTCCTAAATTTTAAAATCCCCCCTCTGTTTTGGCCACTGTGGTGTGTGTTGAGTCTGTTGACTGGCAGCAAACTCAGTTGTGCTGTAGAGGATCCTCTTTCCCTCTTTTTTTTTTTTTTTTTGATAAAGGATCCTCTTTCAATGTTACCTACAACTACACATGGCCTTTAAGAAAAGGCAAACAAGAAAAAAGCGTTGAAGGCCTTGATTATTGATTCGGTTCTTCATACAACCACTTCAAACCTCAAATCCTCTAATAGAAAGCGGTTGCAAGGGAAAAGCATACCAAAGAACAGATAATATAACACGTGTTCTTTTGTGTTCATGCCTTCATTCATTGGGAAGTTAAATTCACCATTGACACTCTTCATGCTCCTCATACACCAAAATTGTTCTCTATAACTCTATAGTGAGGTAACCTTTAATATGTTTTTAAGTAAGTCTGTTGTTCGTGTTTTCGTTTGCTCCCTTCTCCATTGTCCAATTTCATGGTTTTGTGTTTAGTGAATTGGTATCCACTACTTGCTTTCTTCTTCTTCTTCTTCTTCTTTTTATTATTTACTTGGTATTCACTAGCATATTCTTCTTATATAACAACTCCCATGGAAATTTTGGTTTCAATTGTTGGATCTGTAATTACAAGTATATTTGATCATTGTTGTGCTCCTGTCACTCACCCGATTCGTTATTTCAAAGATATCGAGGGGAATATCAGGGATCTTAACAGTAAGATAGATGAACTGAAGTGTACCATGGATGACTTGAAATCTCGGGTGGAAGCCGAGGAGCGAAATCTCAAGAAACGTACAAATACCGTTCAGCTGTGGCTGGATAGGTCCTTTCAGATGACAAAACAATCTCAGGGTATTGTTGATGAATTTGAAGGAAGGAAGATGCGCCTGATCGGATGTTCTCCTAATCTCTGCTTGCGGTATAGGATCAACAAAGAAGCCATTGACATGTACAACCAAATAGTTGAGCATGAGAAAAGAAAACCAAGTGATGGCTTGACTGTGACACCTCCACCAGAGCGCGTGGCTCTTGTTGAAGCACCAAGAATAGACAGGCAGACCACATTTAATCAGATGACTAAACAAATTATGGGTTGCATACAAGGTAAGCAGCATACTAGTGAGGTTGAGGTGATTGGCGTTTATGGTAAGGGGGGAGTGGGGAAGACAACTCTCATGGAAAACATTAATAATAGGCTTCAAGAATCAAACTTCGATGTGGTGATAATGCTTACTGTGTCTCAAAATCCAATTTTTGAAACTATCAAAGAGCATATCAAGAAAAGGTTGGGTGTAAAAGAGATGATTGGGGTTGATGACCTCATGTCTATTCTAAGATCAAAAAGATTTCTATTGATTCTAGATGATGTGTGGAAAGCTTTCGATTTGAAAGAAATAGGAGTTCCCCAAATGAATAATGACAAAAACTCCAAAATCGTCGTGGTAAGCAGAGATGAACATGTATGTATCGATATGGGGGTCCACATACATAAATTTAAAGTCCATTGTTTGGATGATAAGGAAGCTTGGAGTTTATTCAAAAAAACTATTGGTGATAGTTTCATTGAAAGCCCTTCTATAAAACCACATGCTATGGATGGGTTGCCCCTAGCAATTGTTGTAGTGGCTCGGGCCATGGCTAACAACATGACTCATCGTGACTGGGAGGATGCAAATAAAGTGTTGAGACAACTGGCAACGGATGTCGGAGAAATCGAAGAAAAAGTTTTTGTACCTTCGAAATTTAGTTATGACCGGCTAAGAAGCGATTGTCACAGAGATTGTTTCCTCCATTGTTGCATAGTTCCTGAAGACTGGAAAATCCCTAAAGGAAAATTAATAGAATACTGGTTTGGGGAAGGGCTTTTGGGTGAGATTTGGGACTTAAATCTCAGTGACGCTCGATGTAGGGGTCGTGTACTAATCCATAACCTTGTGGAATCAGGGATGCTGGAAATTGCTCCTAATTATAAAGACCGAGTGCGGATCCATGATGTGATGCGTGAGCTTGCCATATGGATTATTTCAAAAACAACTGATGGCCCCAAGTTCCTAACACGGGCTTGCATGGGTCTCAAACAGGCTCCAGATGCCAAGGAGTGGAAGCTAGCCAACAGAATATCATTGATGGGGAATGAAATATGCATATTGCCACAACTACAAGAATGCCCACAACTATCGACCTTATTGCTTTTCTTTAATCATACTCTCAAAGAAATCCCTTCAATAGGTTTCTTTCAGTGCATGCTTGCTCTTCGAGTGCTTGATCTCAGTAGTACTAGAATATCATCACTTCCACCATCCTATTCTCTATTAGTGAATCTCCGGGTGCTTCTATTGAATTTTAATTCCGAGCTCAAACAAATTCCGTATATTGGGAGTCTCCAACAGCTCCTTATTCTTGATCTTAGTTATAGTGGCATCATGGAGCTACCGGAGGGGTTTGATTCCTTGACTAATCTTAGAGGCTTGGATATCTCGTACACAAATCATCTATCTATAATTCAACCTGGGATAATATCAAATCTATCTCATTAGGAAGAGTTGGATGTGAGGGATTGTGGATTAGATTTGGGAGTAGTTTTGGAGGAATTGAAAGATTTGTGTCATTTGACTACATTGCGAATGTCCACCAGTGATGTCAGCCTTGTCCAAGGAAATGCATTTTCAATCCTAGGGAGTCGCCATCAACTTGAATTATACTTGGAAGTCAGTTATTGCAAAGACTTGCCTCACATTCCACCATTCAATAACTTGATCTCTCTTGACATAGAATATTGTGATGATATAGAAAGAGTCCTTATGGGAGAAGAGGAAAACTCCTTGAGGTTCCAAAGATTAGAGAGTTTAGTGCTTAATTCTCTAGAGGGTTTGTTGGTGATATATGATGGGAGTGCATTGCCAAGAGGAAGCTTCTCAAATTTAAAAGAAATCAATATTTCTTATTGCCCCAAAACAAAGAAGCTCTTTTCAACTATGGTAATGCCACATCTCCAAAGCTTGTTAGAAGTAAACATAATAGAGTATTGTGATGAATTAGAGGAGATTTTTGGAGGAGAAGAAGATGGAGAAGTTGACTTCCATATCTCAAAAGAATAAAATTAGTTGGACTTCTTAAACTCACAAGTATCTCTCCTTGTGTCTTGAATCGGCAAGCATCATTGCAATTTGTAAAGATACTGAACTGTCAAAAGTTGAACAAACTTCCTCTGGGTACCCACCACAATCAATGCTTGAGAAAGATCGTAGGACATAGAGAATGGTGGGATCTATTGCAATGGGAAGATCAGAGCATTAAGTCTGCTTTCCAACCTTATTTCTGTGAATATGATCATTGATTATATCTTTTTGTACATGCCATAATGTAAGTGGGTGGGTTAGTCAGTGTCATTCTTGAGTTTAATTGATGCAATTTGCTCTCAATTTCTTTCATACATCTCATTTCTTTGAAGCCATGTAGAGTTATACAGTCTTGTGTTTTGTATTTTTTTGACAAACTTGTAAGTTTGGATTGGATTGAAGTATTTCCTAAACATGCCATAGTTCGTGAACAAAGAAAAATATCTGCCTCAACAAACGTGCCAGAATGTTTCCATTCTGACTTGTTGCAGCAAATTGGAACATTCGCTATTGAAATGTTATAATTTCAAGTGGATAAAAAAAAATGTATCCACCTTATATTGGTCCGATTTTTCAGATGAAGTTAGTGCATTTTTTTTGGATATTTGATAAAGGATAACTCTCAACTAATGTTTTGGGATTTTAAGCTTCTAAATTAAAAGAAAAAAAAAAATTGTCTTCAATTAATTGGAATCTATGTACAGGTGGATCCTTGAGATGCGTATTAATCGTTTTGTCATCAATTAAGTGTGGGACCTCTCTACTGGGATCGTACACTGGCATCATACTGATTTTATGACGATTCATCATCCTTGATCCATTTCCCAAGTTGAGATATTAAAAGAAATGAGAATGATTTTCTGTGTTGACACACGCCTATGTAGGCGTGCCATTGATTGACACTGATGTGTTTTTGAAAAAGAAAAGAGAAAAAAAGAGTTGAAATCGTCTACTACAGCTTGAAGTGTGGTAAAGTTTGGCATCATCTACAATGTGGCATGTATCACAAAAAAAATGCAAAAACTAAACTTTGATTGGTCATTTTCACTTTTTGGTAAGTGATTTCAAATTTTTTGGGGGTAGGTGTTGCATTGTAGATGATGTCAGATTTTACCGCACTTCAAGCTGTAGTAGACGATTTCAACTCACAAAAAAAGGATTGTAAGATGCTTTCTGATGATACATTTCACAGATGATATAGATTGATGGGCGACACATCCAGATTGTGGTTAGAAATCTTAGAGATGTAAATTATATAAACTTCCATTGTGTATAAGATTTGAAGGACAACCTATCATCTCATTTCATTTCCATACTTCCATTTATTCCTTTATTTAAGCTCCGTCTGGTGGTCGTGAAAGTCGCACTCTCCCATCGTTTTTTACGGCAAATGATGAGAAAGATTTATTTTTGGGCATCTGGTTGTCACGACGGAAAATTCTTGTAATTCGAGATTTTCTTGCACTGGCTATATATTTTTGAGATCCTACTTTCCCATTTTCTCTTGCCAAAGCCCTGAAAACTTGTTCTTTCTTGAGATTGGCAATCGGTCATCTTCGCAGCTCCCTTCCATGTTCAATCTCACGGCTGTGAGACCCAAGTTTCATATTCAGCTACCATCTTCACAATACTCGACTAGAGATTGCAAGTATGTCTCTGTCCCCTATACCAATCGAATGATTGTTGATATTCAGTCCTTTTCTAAGGTTTTTGGTTTCATCCAAAACCAAATGCTTCATTTATGCTCCACACTTTATTCTCGACAAAATCCATACAGAACAATGTCGTTTCTTCCTTCTGAGCAGATTTTTGACCTCCATGCGTCGATGCTATAAACGACGGTGGGGGGTTATGCTTGGTTCCAACACTATAGACGATAGTGAGGGTTTTGCCTGTGTACAAAAAAAAATCCCTAAATCGGGAGGAATTTGTACCATTCACCTAGTCTATGCTCTTCCACTCTCCACCTTGTGTTCCTATATTTGTTGCTTATTTGGGCTGCACAACATACATGGTTGTATTTGTGATGGAAGCACTTGCCAAGACTTGGAGATTGTATATTGATTATTATTATTATTATTATTATTTTAATTTTTTTGAGAACCGGGGGTGAGGTTGAGATGGATTTGTCTTGTATTTATGTAAAAAAAAATTGAATTTTCTTGTGATTTTATTTTCGTGACAAGTTATGAGATTTATAACGATTACAAGTATCCATTCTTCTTGTGATGATAAACAGACGGGTATAAAAAGTTGAGTCAAAATGAGAAAAAAAATCTTTTTTTTTCTTTTTAATTTATTCTTTTCTTTTCTATGTTGTTCCTTTCTTCCTAAATGACAACCATTAGATGGAGCCTAAATAGAGTTCACATCATCTCTAGTCTGAGTGGACAGGTACCATTCCAATCTCAGCTCACGATGTGACATGATGTCTGATAAAGGGTGTATTAATAAACACACAAGTATTTATTCATTGTGTATTTATTGTTGTGGATGTCGGGGTCCGGGGGGGTTCGGATTTGGCTCGACTTCGGTGTGTGAGAGTTGTTAACCCTTGGGTTAGGTTTTTTTGGGAGTCGCCAACAACTCGGCGTTTTAACCGACGGAGTTGGATGTCGGTCCTCCTCTTCCTGAGGCTAAACCCGTAGGTCAAGTGATTTAACTCCTAAAACTGGTCTGAGTCCTTGAGATTAAGGGTAAGTTGTTTAGTTGCATTTGGGAAAGGTGTTAGGCACCCAAAATACCCACCTTTTTAAGGTTGCTTCTTTCATTCATACATGTCTTAAAGTGTACTAAAATATATGCTTGTGAATTTTGGGATTTGCTGTTTTCTGGATTTTTCCCAAGCTTAAAGCTTGAATTTACCTTCAATGCTTGAATTTTCAACGCCTAAATTTAATTCAGGAGAAAATTCAAGCGTTAGTTGCTGAAAAATCTAGAAACTGCCATATAAATCAAAACTATTTTAATTACAAGAGATCCCCTCATGGATGTGACTTTTAGAGGGATGGTGGACCCTTCAAAGTGTTCATTGGCTGACCTTTTAGGGTTGGACTTAACCCTGACACAAGAGGGGAGAAAGAAAGGTGTTGTGTTTTTCTGTGTTTCAGGCTTAACGCCTGAATTTTAACTCAACACTTATTTATTCAACACCTGAATTTAACTCATAGTAAAATTCAGGCGTTGGAAGTTGATCAGATCAGCATTTTGATGTAGTCTTTAAAGGTGGTTTAGTGGGCCCCAATGCTGTGGGACTCAAGAGTTAAGTCAGAGGGTGTTTCCTAGGGTCACGTTGTACAACCCTAGGGTTCATGGCCTCTATGCATGTGAAGATATGCTCTCCCAAAGAGGGCAACTTAGTCATCTACCAGAGACCTAACGCCTGTTTTTTAAATATAACACTTGAATTTTCAGGCATTTGAGGTTGACTAACTCACTCACTTAGGCTGGATATTTTTAACACATACTTCGGTCCCAGGGCAATGGGACCCTATTAGAAGAGTAAAAGGGTAATTCCTAAAGTTGGGGAAGCCAAACCCTAGGCGTGGGGTCCCCCTAAAGGTAGGAATGCAAATGAGTCGGATTCGATGCGGATAGTAATACATCCGAATTTGGCTCATTTCTTTTCCATGTATATCCGAATTCGATAATTATCTGAGCGGATATTTGAAAAACATGTTTGAATTTGTATTTTTAAGTTTATCAGATAGCGGATAATAATCGGATATAGCCGATTATTATAAATGGATATCGGATATAATTGGATACTGGTTAACATATATCCGGATATAAAAAAATTTAAAACTTTTTATACGATAGAGAGATAAGGTTTAGTGTAGACTGTTGGATTTGTTTTGATCTAATGGTCTATCCAATGGTCTACCCTAATATTCTCTCTCTCTCTCTCTCTCTCTCTCTCTCTCTCTCTATATATATATATAT